>JAQQSO010002206.1:0-14585 GCA_028658305.1 Pachyuromys duprasi | reverse complement strand
CCCTCCGGAGTTTTTCCTGGGAGTATCTGGGTGTCCCTTGGACTTTTCCACTTGATTTCCCCACCGTAGGAATTCTGCTCACCTGGCAGTCGCAAACGCTGGTGTTTTAGGTCCCAGATCTCAGTCTCCCGGTCGCTGTGCCTACACTATTGTCCTGCTCTTCAGACACAGTGTCCTCCTGGGGCAGCCATCTTGGATCGAGCCCGAGGCCACACCTTCTAATAGTGCCAGTTCTTATGGGCCTATGAGGGGCATTCTCATTTAAACTACTACGCAACCCTTCTCATGCAATAAGCAGCAGTTCATTAACTAGGGTCAGTTCTGTAAGAGAATAACTCAACATCTCTGCCTCACGCTTATTCTGAAGAGTTTTCACTGTCTGTTCTGCAAGCAACAAGACGTAATAAGTACAAGACATACTCAGTACCCATGTGTACATAAGTTAAATGGAAAGAATGTTGGCCATACTATGTGAAATTCTGTCTGATAAAAGAGTCACCCAGTATGGATGGCCTCCTCTGGGAAGCAGTTTTTACATGGCCTTTTGGATAGCACTGTAAACTCTAGGAGTGACAGTTCAGTGGTACATTTGTTTATTATTATTAGTTACAGTTTATTAATCAGTGGTGCATTTTTAAGTATTGGTCCTTACCTTTGTTCTTTGGGATTTAATTTTACAGTACTAGCATTCTGGCCTAAAGCTCTCCTTTCTGCTTTTGTTTTCAGTTAAGAACGTTATTACATGCTTATAAACCGAGTGTGGTGGCACAAGGCTGTAATCATGACCCTTGGGAAGTGAAGTGAGGGGGAGTTCAAGGCCTACCTTACCTACACAGCAAGTGTCATGTCCTCCTAGGCTACTTAAGAACTTGTCTCAAGCAACGGAGAGGGAAAAGCGATTCCAAGACAGAGTGTATGTATGCGGGTTGTCACTAGTTCAGGCATGGGAAAGTCAAAGGTGAATACTTGGGTTTGTAGTTTCTATTGTAAGACTTAGTGCCTGCTAGTGGAATCTGTTTCATCTTGTTGTTGTTTGTTTTCTTTTTTCCTATTTTTCTTTTACTGAAAATAGATATTTTCCACACAATATAATCTGATTATAGTTTTCCTTCCCCCAACTCCTCCCACCTTCTCCCCACCTCCCCTCTGCCCAAGTCCCCACCCTTTCCCCTTCTCTTTTTAGCAAATAAACAAGCATCTAAAGAATAATAATAAAACAAAATCAAGTCAAACAATAACAAACAAACTGGAATAGGACAAAACAAATAAACAAAGAAACGGAAGAAAAAGGAAAAGCACAAGAAACACCTACAGGGGCTGGAGAGATGGCTCAGAGGTTAAGAGCACTGGCTGCCTTTCCAGAGGTCCTGAGTTCAATTCCCAGTAACCACATGTGGCTCACAATAATCTATTATGAGATCTGGTACTCTTTTTGGCTTGCAGGCACACATTCAGACAGATGATCGTATGGGTAATAAATAAATCTTAAAAGAAGAAACACCTACAGATGCAGACACACACACACACACACACACACACACACACACACACACACACACACCAGGGTTTTATGTGTGCCACGATGCTTTTCCAGGCAGAAAAGGTCTGACTGATAGATATATTTTGTTGTTTTTCCAAACTGAAATACTGGACAGAAACAACTTAAGGACAGAAAATTTCAGCACTGTCAATCTGTCATAGTAAGGAAATCAGAGTAGTTTATATCATGGTAGTCTAGGAAACAAAGGAACAGACTAGATACAGCCCAAGAACATGTGCCCAGTAACCTAATTTCTCCAACTTGGCCCCACTTTCTACTTTTCATCATCTTTCCATTACATCATCATATTATGGATTCATCAAGGCATTAATATGCTGGTTAAGTCATAGCCTTTAGGAGCCAAGCTTCCCATAGGCCTAATAGTTAATACTCGAAACTCATGGTGGTGGTAGTGTGTGTGTGTGTATAGGGGAGGTACTTTAAACACAAGTAAAGACAAGTAAATAACAAGTGGTTTTCTCCGCTTTAGGTTATAGTATGTCTAAACCTCTAATATCCTTAGAAATCTTTCTCAAAGGGGAATAGCTGAAATTAACTCAATCCATACCATGAAATGTAGACACAAAGGCAAAAATCTAACTGTGTACCAACCAAACCCAAAATATATCATATGGACCTTGTAGCGAATTCTTCAAAGTTTAAATCAAACAAAATTTATTATGGACATGTCCTACTAGTAGTACCTGCGTGAGGAATCAATGCTTTTGATTATTACCACAGTCTAGACCTCTGTAAATGGTCAGAGGTAGTTTCAAGAAGCCCACCTCATCAGGAAGCTTTATTTTCATTAAATATATACCACATTTAGCCTCTAATGATAAAAAATTAATATTTTATTGCTATTTCTAATCTAATTTATTTCTAAAAATATAAGTCATGTTTTCCTATAAACAGTGGTTATATTTTGTCTTTGCTATCCAATGTATACTATCCTTTTGGTGGGAATGGTACCTGACCTATCGTAATATGAAACCTTTGTCACATTCAACAATGAATTTGCTCTGGATAGAACTCTGGCATCACAGTTCAGTTTATTTATGTTCTGGGATATTCACCAGAGAATACTGCTCAAACATGATTTTAAACCAACAGGAAGGCATAAAGACTTTCTTCTTCTACTGAATTAGGTGCTATGATGCTAGCCGGAAGCTGCTGGGAGCTACCATATGAAATCTGATAATATAACTAACATAGAAGAAGTAGAGCTAGGTAGTGGACCTTGGAGAGCACATTCCACATCTGAAGAAGAACACTGGTAGGTTTTATAGTTACATTACCCGGTAAGTTACTTTTTATTTTGAGTTAACTTGAGTGTGAATTTTCAGTCACTTCCAACCAGAAAGAGATAAATGCCAGACTTTAATTTTGAACTCACTCTTAAGTCCCAATTTGACTCACCATTGGTGTTACTGTGGTAAATGACAAATCAGGCATCAAGCTAATGCCAGCTAGAAACCCAGGAGTTACTACGATAGCTTAATTTTCTCTCAGTCCTTGTTCTAATCCAATATTGAGTTTAGATATTTGTTTTCTTCAAGACAGAGTCTCAGCCTGCAGCACAGCCAAGAATGGTCTTGAACTCATGACACTCTTTCCTCAGCTTCTTAAATGCTGAATTAAAGACCCATGTAATCGTACTGGGCTTAAAATCTTTATGATTTCATTCTAATGCAGAGTTTGAAGTCCTTGACACCATGAAAAGACTGAATAGATCTTGGCATTTTATTTTATTACTTATAATTTTATACTATATATTTTGATCACATTCTTCCTCCAATATTTCCAGATCTTACCCACCTCCCTACCCACTAAATTTTACATGCTCTCTCTATCTAAAAAAATTAGTAATAAAAATAAAGCAAAACAAAGGTCAAAACAATTAAAACAAAACAAAAACTCAATAAGACAAAAAGTACTGAACCAAAAGAAAAAGTGCTGGAAAATGATCAAAACAAAACATGGAGTCCATTTTGTGTTGGCCAAATACTCCAAATGACATTCCAGTAGGTCAGTGCATTACTCAAGTTTTATTAAAAGTAGACGGTAATTAACACAAAAACTCACAACTGGATAATGTTCAGAGAGTGAAAAACTGACACATTCTGTCCTAAAATAAGATGTCTTTATCAAACATCTCCCCTCAGGGTTCAGGGGTTTATGTGGTAAAGGAAGTAGAAAGATTGTAAGCCATAGATGGCTTCAATAAAACATTGTGTTATAGACAAAACAGGACTGATACACATATGAACTCACAAAAACTCTGGGAACACACACAAGAACTGTAGAAGTTTAAACCATACAAAATCCCAGCACTGAGAAGGGAAAGTAGACACAAAAATCTCACCCCAAACCAGGAAGTTATTTGCAATTGGTACCTTCTGGGAAAGAGAAAATCAGTTTTCCCAAGGGAATGTCACTACTAAGTTTTTTAAGTTTACCTTCCTGTCTTCTGTAAATAATGCACTGCGAAGGAAATAATTAGCTGATTGCAATGAGGCTTTTTGTTGCCCAGGCTGCTCTCAGTGGTAGCTGAGCATACTGTAGGTGTTGCAGTGGCACCAACTTCTATCCCACCGGACTTTCTTTAGGGTCAAAATCTGCTACCAGGTAGCTTGTTTGCCTGGTCATATCTACACTATAGTCTTTTGTTTGACTCAACTAACTCTCCCTTCCTTTTCTTTCATAGCAATTCTTTTAACATCATACACTGAAAGCTTTTCCTACCTTCTGCTCCTCTGTCTTGGAATTTGCCTTTTAAGATGTCTGAATTGGCAAACATATTTAAGTAAAAGCTGTGTCTGAAAAACAATGGTACGTGATGTTCTTCCATTTTGTTTTATCTTGAGAGAGTTGAGAGTACAGATGCTTTGATGATCTGTGCATTGGTTTTTGGCTAGTTTAATGCAAAAGCCTAAGGTGATCATCAGCTGATTAGACTCACCTTGGATCTTTGGTAGAACATATGTTAGTATCCATGAACCCTATGTTCAACACCTACCACAACTAAGACCACCTCTAACACCTCCCTTCTAAAGAGGGAGACTTAGATGTGAGAGGCTTGTTATTAATACTCTGTTAGGTGTTTGGCAGTATCGTCTACCTAGAAATACTTCATAGCTCTGAACTAATGCCACTCCCATGGATGGTCTGCTACGGTTTGGTTGTAGCTTCATGTACTAGGAGCTTGTTCTCTAGTTTAGGGATGTTAAGAAATATAGGATCTTTAAAATGTAGGACCTAGAAGGAGGTTTTTAGGTCACTGAAGGTTTGCCCTTGGAAGGAAATAAAGCTAGTTCTCATTGGACTCCCAGTTAGTTTCTTCATAAATTTTTACAAAAGAGAAAAGATTACGTCTCTCATAGCCCTGGATTTACTGTGGTATCATTTTTCTTTTACTCTTTTACCAGTGCTCTTGTCATGATAACATCTATAATTAGAACCTCAACATAGGTCACACCAGTGAAACACCTGATTTGATTTTCAGTCTTCAACGTTTTGAGCTGAATTAAGTTTTTTCTTTAAAAGTACCAAGATTCACAGTAAATAAACTAGTGTGTTTGTCCATTTAGTAAGCCTCTGTTTTCACTATATTCTTCTTTGTTTGGACAGGACATTGCAAGTCCAGGCTGGCCTTGAAATTTTTATTTTTCCTGCTTCAGCTTACTGAGTACTAGGATTACAGGCAAACATCACATGCCTAGCCTCTTAGTCATCTTTTGGTGACATGCTTGCAGTTATTTTTGTTCATTCTTCTTAGGAGGGCATGAAATTATATGTATGTGTGTGTATGTGTGTTTGTACGTATATGACCAAGAGCTTGGGTATGAGTCTTGCTCCCATATGCCCTGTATATTAAACCACTCCTCTCCACAGTCCATTTCCAAAAGTTCTGGTAAGAACAACAACAATGAAAAAACCCTGGTGATCAGCAAACAGAAAGGTGGGAAACAAGTGTATTGAGTTCAATGGAAAGGGCAAAGGGGTGGACAGTGGCAATGCTACTGTCTAAAACCTACCACCTATTTTTGTAAGTAAAGTTTTATTGGAACATAGTCTTGTGTATTTGTTTTGTACTGTTAGTGGCTGTTGTATGTTACTGTGGTAGTTTAGGCATTGCCCAGAGTTGTGGATATAGCTCACTGCTAGCCTAGCACACCTACTATTTCTAAAATGAATAAGAAAGAAAGAAAGAACGAAGAAAGGCATAAATTTCAAAACTCTGCCAAGAGAAAAAAATCTGAAACAGAGGCTGAAATGCTTAGAGAAAATCTGCTATTTTCAGTGTCTAAGAGGGGAAAAGAAAACAAACCGACTCAGCTGAGTGGTGGTGTCGCACACCTTTAATCCCAGCACTTGGGAGGCAGAATCACGTGGATCTCTGTGAGTTTGGGGCCAGCCTGGTTTACAAAGAGAACTCCAGGACAGCCAAGGCTATACAGAGAAACCCTGTCTTAAAAAACAAGTCCGCTTTCTGCCTCCTCTGCCGCCATGGCGCCAGTGAAAAAGCTCGTAGCGAAGGGGGGCAAAAAAAGAAGCAGGTTTTGAAGTTCACCTTTGACTGCGCCCATCCTGTAGAAGATGGAGTCACGGACGCTGTCAATTTTGAGCCGTTCCTCTAGGAGAGAATCAAGGTGAACAGGAAAGCTGGGAATCTTGGCGGAGGGGTTGTGACTATCGAACGGAGCAAGAGCAAGATCACTCTCACCTCTGGGGTGCCTTTCTCCAAAAGGTATTTGAAATATCTCACCAAAAAATGTTTGAAGAACAATCTTCGAGACTGGTTGCGTGTTGTCACCAACAGCAAAAAGAGTTATGAATTGCGTTACTTCCAGATTAACCAGGATGAAGAGGAGAAGGAGGACGAGGATGAAGAGGAGGAGGAGGATAAGGATTAAGACACATTGGTCTGGAATTCATAAATAAAATTTAGGAACAACAACAAAAGCAACAAGTCCAAAAACACAAAAAATCTGACTCAATTCCCAGGGCCAGAAAAACAAAACAAATCATAGTGCCCATAAGTCTAAGATATTTACTTCCGTTCTTTTATGGGAAATGCCTCTTCTCTTATTCAATGAAATTATATATGCAAAGAATATCTACAATGAGATTACACAGGGTCACCTTCTCAGATTTATCCCAGGGACAGACTTTTGGCCACATCTGAACTAAAGAAAGACAAATGTAAGGATTTTCTAGGTTATGTCATCTGGGACAAGCAGGCAAAAAAAAACAGCAGTCAGTGTTGTCAACAGGCCTGGAAAAGCCTTTAGGACCCAGCTTCCTTCTCTTTGGGGGTGATGCTAATATGTCATTAACAATTTGAATGATATAAAGAAGAGGGTGATCACATTTTTCCTTTCATCTCTGTTTTGCCTCAAGTCCAGAAGTCATCAGCTTTTCCTCTCAACTTCTAGCCTTAACAGTTATTCCTCTTTTTAATATTAATAGAATACACAGCAGGGGTACCTTTTGAAGTCACCTGAACTTTGACAGATGTGGCTCCCATTTCTGTCACCCCTACCCCACCCCAAGCCCAACTGAGAGTAGCCGACTATCATGAATTTTATCCTCTGTTTCATATTTTTCTTTTAGAAAGGATGTTGTTAACTTATTTACTTTATTTTATCTTTATTTCTTTTATTTTTGAGAAAAAAAAAACTTTGCTATACAGACCAAGCTGGCCTCACCCAAGGTGATTTTTCTACTGCAGCCTCTGGAGTGCTGGGATTACTCGTGTTTATAATTTTTAAAAAATATCCATATTCCGGTTCACAAAATCTCTCTGCTGCTGAGTCTAATTTGTTGTTTTCAGTTTTTTTTCTTCTAGTTTTGAATCCCTGGGCTGGCTTTATGTTTATCTGGCCATATTTTTGTAGTGCTGAGGACTGAACACAGGCCTGGAAATTCTAATAGTCTCTAGCGCCCTTGTCACATTTTTGACACATATTAGATAAATGTACCCACCATTTTGGAACTGATATTTTAGCACTTGGTTCCCTCGATTATTGTATTGTACATTTTGCCTGAGAGTTTTCCTGTTGTAGTTTATTTCCTCCTACTTGAAAAGTTTTTCTTTTGAACTTACACTGTTTTTTTGAATTCTCTAAATGAATTTCTCTAGAAAAAAAATCTGACTTCTCTGCTATGTTTTTGGGAACATTTCTAAATAGAGTTCACTCGGATTATCTTTGGCTTGATTTAAAATACCTGGACAATCCGGATTTTTACTCTCAAACCTTGTAGGTCTTATTAAAGAATTGTATGAAGACATTAGTTTTCCTTTTCATACAAAACAAAAGTTGAGAGCAATATTCCCTGGCTGTATTCATAGAAAAAATATTTTAAGTTCAGCCACTGAAGATACTGGGCTCTCACCTCATTCTGAGCAAGCAGAGTTCTCTAAGGGAACTGAGTCTGCAGAATGTGTATACTGAAAAGGGGCAGTTGCAAGAATGGCTTAAATAATAGGAGCTGTATAGTCTAACAATGGATGTCTACACACTTGAGATGCTTAAAAAGCCACTAGTAGCTTAGTCTGTGACTCTGGATGCCTCAACACACTCAGTCTGGTGCTGGAGGCCTGGGAGCTTCTCAGAGAGCTGCTGATCGTTAACCCATCCTGAAATGCCAAAAAAAAAATAAAAATAAAAAAAAGCTGGAATCTGTCGGCAAAATCAGTAGTAGGATCTGTAGACAGGCAGGTGAGTCATGCTGTTCTTTCTTCAGAGTTCTTCATATTTGGACTGTCTGTTAGACGGTGTCACCCACTGTAAAGAAGGGTGTTTTCTTATTCAGTCTGTTTTCTTATTTCACCTCATAGACACACTCAGAATTGTGTTTCTTAGTTGAGTTCCCATCTTACATAGTTAGTAATCATGATTAACTATCATAACCTTTGTGTAAAGAGTCTTTACCTCCCACTCTGGCTTGGATTTTGGGTTTGTCAGCTGTCCACAGTTAGCATCCATTAGACCCAGGATTTAGGCCAGCAGCAAGTACCTTTAAGAAAAAAAATCCTGATTCTGCCTGTAACTTATCTCTGTATTGTGGTCCTCTGAGTAAATAGGTTCATTAATGTGTTACTTACACATTAACACTTTTTAAAAAGATTCATTTATTTTTAATTTACCTGAATGTTTTACCTGCGTGTACTTACATGTACCACAGTGGTGCAGTGCTCACAGATGTCAGAAAATGACATTAGAATCGTTAGAACTGACATCACAAACAGTTGTGAGCTTCTGTGTTGTGGGTGTTGGGAACAGAGCTCAGGTCCTTTGTAAGAGCAGCCAGTGCTCTTAACAGCTGAGCCATGTCTCCAGTTTTAGAATTTTGATGTGTGTCTCAAGATGTAGTTTAGGGGGTAAATCTCTTGACTTTTACACTTTTAAAAAATATGCTGCCTTAAAGTTTTTTTTCTTGTTATGTTTGCCATATTATGTTAGAAAGAATTTTATTTGGTGTTTACATAGCTTTATTAGCAAAAATATCTATTCATTTAAAATGCTTCTTGCCTTTGCTCAGATTCTCTTAGCCTTTCTATTCTATCTTTTCTTTAATTTTTTTTTCTGTTCTCAATACAATTCAGTTCTACATCTTATGCTTGGACTCTTGAAAGGATTGACAACGTATAAACCCTACCAAGTTTCTAATTTATCTTGTGTATGGTAACCAGAGCTGGTTTCCTGGAAATTGACTTCAACAAAGGCAATACACTTAGCAACAGCACATTTCTATGACCATTAAAAAGACTTCAGAGAAAAAAATCATCAGGAATTAAAGGAAGGGAAATTATTACACACACACACAGCAATAATCTCAAAGTAAGTCTATGAAGCCAGCTTTCATAACAGAGCTGACTGAGTGAACTATGGCTTTACAGAGAAGATGGTCTGTCAGTTATGACATTGAGTAACAGTTATTCATGTGAAAGCATATCAAGGGAAGGTGTTCTGGTTGCAGAAATGGCATGTGCAAAACCATCATGTTTATAGATTATTTGGAAAAAACAAGTAAGGCTATAATGCATAACTTAGGACAACACAATGATAAAATATTTGTTGTATTTGAACTTTTGTTGTAATAAATATAGACATATATTTATACAGTTTTTCCTGTAATTTGCTTTTGTTGAGGCAGTTAATATGATGCATATCCACAGTTGTTTTATTAATCACCCAGACCGATCCATGTTTCAGGTTTAAATCTTTTTGTTATCTTTCTACATAATCTGTGACTCTTTTTGAATACTTTTATTGGTAGAGAACATGGTACCGTTGTTGTTAAGACCAGGCTCTCTTCTCTGCTTATTGTGGTAGATAATGGGAAGAAGTAATACACTGAAATTTACTTTTGTTAAACAAGAACAAAAGTATCAATATTCAATTATGAAACATTGGTCCAACCAGAAATTATGAACATGGGATGATGATATTGGAGTTTAATGATATATTAGTTCCTTCAGCCTAAACAACAAAAAGAATTTATAAAGTTAAGCATATCATAGGAACTGCCAAAACTAGGTCATGTGTGAAATTCTTCCCAGAGAACAAAACCTGTTCCCAAAGAAATATATCTTTTTATCTTGATCTTGTGCTTATATTTTGCATTGCTCACTATTTGAAGCAAAATTAGAACAAGAAAATTAAATTTATCTTAGAGTTACCTGTTTTACTAGTCTAAACTGTGACTAGTATTTTTATTAGTCATTTAGCTATGATTTACTTAAGTATAAAGTGAGACCTATTTTTGAAAATTTAATGAGTATTAACACTTTACAGTCACCAGTTTACAGAAAGTATGAGCAATCACTGCTACTGCTAACTTTTTATCTTACTTAGTGTCCCACTCCATTTGTGCTGCTTTGCCAATTCTGTTAAGTAAGATTAGACACATATCAATGGTATGGGTTTCATAACATTGAAGCAAATTCTTCCTTCATTGCTACTCTCTTTTTTCCTTTCTTTTTTATTATTATCATTTATTACAACTTATTCAATTTGTATCCCAGGTATGGCCCCCTCCCTTGTCTCCTCCCAAGCTCACCCTCCCTTCCTCTTCTCCCCCTATGTCCCTGCCCTAGTCCACTGATAAGGGAGGTCCTTCTCCCCTTCTATTTGACTCTAGCCTATCAGATCTCATTAGGACTGCTTGTATTGTTTTCATCTGTGGGCTGGCAAGGTCCCCCCAGCAGGAGGTGATCAGAGAGCCTGCCACTGAGTTCATGCCAGAGAGAGTCCCTGATTCTCCAACTAAGGACAATGCATGGAGAGGACCTAAAACCCCAGCTCAGATGTAGCCCATAGACTCAGTCTCCAAGTGGGGTTCCTAGTAAGGGGAGCTACTCTCTTATTTACTTTTCTATCATTTACCCTACCTGCTTTGCCTACTCAAAACCTTCTTTCATTTTCCCCATCTTGATTCATAGTTTCTATCATCCCATTTGATTAAACTAAAAGTATCTTTTCTCATACATTAACTCTATCATAATTCCTTTTTATACCCTGAACCATGTAACTGTAATATTTTGCTTAGGTTTTTGTAGCAGCATCATAACTGCTCTCCCATTTGAATTATGCGTAACACAACAGTCAAATAATCTGTAAAAACAAACAAAACCATGGTTCAACTATCATGTCTTTGTTCATCAGATGACTTTCCTTCTCACTCAGACTGAACAACAAAGTTGTCTCAGCAGGAGCCATGGAACTCTTTTGAGTTGACCTCTGTCCTTTCTCTGTTTTTGTCTCTGCTCACCTACACACCTCTCTTGGCTATTCCTTGAAGTCATTAGCAGAGCTCCTGATATTTCTTTGTGCTTTTAGTATGCCTTTTGCTTGCATTCTTACTAATTCACTTTAAAGTTTTTTAAATTAAAATCAAATCTCACTTTATGATACTTTTTTTGTTTTTGTTGTTGTTTTTGAGACAGAGTTTCTCTGTGTAGCCTTGGCTGTCTTGGAACTTACTTCCTAGACCAGCTGGCCTCTAACTCAGGGACCTGCCTGCTTACACCTCCTGAGTTTTGGGATTAAAGGCACTGCCTGGCTCAATATATAAATAAATCAATATATGTATATAAATAATATATAAATACATATTACAAATATATATGTTAGAAATACCCTCAATGCAGATTCAAATTCATTTTTATATCTTTTAATTTTTTATTTAATAATTTCACAGCCTGATCCCAGTCTCCTCTCTCCTCTCCTACCAGTCCCACTCTCCTATGCCCATACCTCTATTTCTCTCTCTACTTCTCAGAGAAGGGGAGGCTTAAAAGGGGTATGATCTACTCTGGCACCTCAAGTTGCAGCAGGACTAAGTGCATCCTTTCCCGCTGAGACCTGACAAGGCAGCCTGGCTAGGGGAAGGGGATTCAGAGGTGGACAACAGTCAGAGACAGCTCCTACTCCCATTGATAAGGGACCTATACATTGACCAAGCTGTACATCTGTTACACATATGTAGGTGGTCAATTCCAGCTCATGAATGCCCTTTGATTTATGTTTTAGTCACTGTGTGTTGACATGGGCCCAGGTTAGTTTACTGTGTAGATCTTCTTGTAGGGGTCTTGACTCCTCTGTATCTCTCTCACTTTTCTACAAAACTTCCTGAGCTGGGTCTGTTTGGCTGTGGGTCTCGGCATCTGTTTCCATCAGCTGCTGGATGAAGCCTCTCAGAAGACAGTTATGCTAGGCTCCTATCTGCAAGCATAGCAGAGTATCGTTAATAGAGACAGGAGTTGGCTCTCTCTCATGGGATGGGTCTTAAGTTGGCCAGTCATTGGTTTGCCATTCCCTAAATCTCTGCTTTATCTTAATTCCTACATTTTTGTAGGCAAGACAAATTTTGGGTTGAGGGCTTTATGGGTAGGTTGGTGCTTACCTCCCTCCACTGGAAGTCCTACTTACATAAAGGAGGTAGCAACTTCAGGCTTCTTAACCCCCATTGCTAGGAGTCTTAGTTAAAGTCACCCTCAAAGACTCCTGGGAGCCTCCCCTGTTCCAGAGATGATCCAGCCATGATTTCTGTTCTCTCTCCCAGTCCTTCACCCTTCTGGGGAGGCCCTCTCCTCACATCTGATCCCTATTACCCTCTTTCTCATTCAATTCCCTTCCTCCATCTACTTCAGGTGTTTATTTTTTTCCCCTTCTGAGTGAGATTCAAACATCCTCCCTTACACCCTCCTTGGCTTCTTTGGGTCTATGGATTTTAGCATGATTATCCTATATTTATCCTATATTTATGGCTAGTAACCACCTATAAGTGAGAACATGCCATGCAGGTCTTTCTAGGTCTTGTTTAGCTCACTCAGGATGATCATTTCTAGTTTCATCCATTTGTCTGCAAAATGCATGATGTCTTTGTTTTTAATAGCTGAATTGTATTACATTGTGTAAATGTGCCACATTTTCTTTATCCATTCTTTGGTTGAGGGACATCTACGTTGTTTCCAGTTTTTGGCTATTACAAATAAAGCTGCTATGAATATAATTGAGCAAGCATTTTTGTGATATGGTGGAGCCTCTTTTGGATATATAGCCAAGAGTGGAATAGCTAGGTCTTGAGGTAGATCTATTTCCAACTTTCAGAGAAATCTCCACATTGATTTCGAGAGCGGTTGTACTAGTCTGCACCCCTGCCAGCAACGGAGGAGGGTTCCCCTTGCTCCATGTCCTTGTCGGCCTGTTCTGTCACTGGAGTTTTTGATCTTAGTCATTCTGAGGGTTGTGAGTTTGAATCTCAGAGTCATTTTAATTTGCATTTCCCTGATGATTAAGGAAGTTAAACATTTATTTAAGTGCTTCTCTGCCGTTAGAGATTCCTCTGTTGAGAATTCTCTGTTTAGCCTGTACCCCATTTTTTAATTGAGTTATTTCGTTTGTTGGTGTTTAATTTCTTGAGTTTTTCAAAAATATATTTTGGATTTCAGCCTTTTGTTGGATGTAGGATTGGTGAAGATCTTTCCTCATTCTGTAGCCTGATGTTTTGACCTATAGATGGAGTCCTTTGTTTTGGAGAAGCTTTTTAGTTTTATGAGGTCCCATTTACTAATTGTTGATCTTAGTGTATGAGCTGTTGGTTTTGTTTAGAAAATTGTCTCTTGTATCAATGAGTTCAAGGCTATTCCATACTTTCTCTTCTATTAGATTTAGTGTATCTGGTTTTATGCTGAGGTCCTTGATCCCCTTGGACTTGAGTTTTGTGCAGGGTGGTAAATATGGATCTATTTTCATTCTTTTACGTGCAGACATCTAGTTAGACCAGTACCCTTTGTTGAAGATGCTATCCTTTTTCCATTTTATGGTTTGGCTTCTTTGTAAAAAATCAGATATCTGTAGGTGTGTATGTTTATTTCTGGGTCTTCAATTTTATTCCATTGATCAACCTTCCTATTTTTATGCCAATATCATGTAGTTTTTATTACTACTGCTCTGCAGTACAGCTTGAAGTCAGGGATGGTGATATCTGCAGAAGTTCATTTATTGTACAGAATTGTTTTAGCTCTCCAGGGTTTTTTATTTTTCCATATAAGTTGAGAATTGCTTTCAAGAGCTAAAAAAAATTGTGTTAGAATTTTGATGGGAATTACATTGAATCTGTAAATTGCTTTTGGTAAGATGGCCATTTTTACTGGGCATGGGAGATCTTTCCATCTTCTGACATCTTCAATTTCTTTCTTCAAAGATTTAAAGAAATTCCCTTTCACACAAGTTTTTCACTTGCTTGGTTAGTTACTCCAAGATATTTTATGTTATTTGTGGCTATTGTGAAGGGTGTTGTTTTCCTAATTTCTTTCTTGGTTTTTAAAAAATTATTTCTTATATAAAAGAAGGGTACTGATTTAATTTTTGAGTTAATTTTGTATCCAGCCTCTTTGCTGAAGGTGTTTATCAACTGTAGAACTTCTCTAGGAGAATTTTGTGGGTCACTTATGTATATTAACATATCATCTTCGAATAGTAATACTTTGATTTCTTCCTTTCTAACTTGTATTCCATTGAGCTTTTTAAAA
>JAQQSO010002205.1:0-14586 GCA_028658305.1 Pachyuromys duprasi | reverse complement strand
GTTGGGAAAATTTTCTTCTATGAATTTCTTAAAAATGTTTTCCGGTCCTTGGAGCCTGGAGTCTTCTTTTTCATCTATTCCAATTATTCTTAGGTTTTGTCTTTTGATGACATCCTTAATTTCTTGGATGTTTTGTGCTTGGGATTTTTCCGATTTTCTGTTTTCCTTGAGTGAGTAATCCATTTCAGCCAGCATATCCTCTGCTCCCGAGATTCTCTCTTCTGTCTCTTGTATTCTATTGTTGATGCTTACCTTTGTGGTTCCTGATCTTTTCTCTAAGTTCTTTAGTTCCAGGTTCTTCTCCCTTTGTGTCTTCTTTATAGATTCTTATTCTGTTTTCATGCTTTGTACTGTTTCTTTCAACTGATTGACTGTGTCTCCTATTTTGGTTGTTTCCTCTCTGTTTATCTTTGATGGTTCCTCTATGTGGGCAGTTAATTTCTTCGCCATTTCTTTGTGGGCTTTGTCCATTTCCTCTTTTTGTCTCTCCTTTTGTTCCTCCAATATCTGCATAACCAAAGCTTTAACATAATTTTCCTGTGTCTCCGCTTAATTAAAATCTCCACTGTTCTTGGGTGTTTCTGGTTGGGCCATGGTGTCCTGATTTTTGTTGGGTGAGTTCTTTTGCCGATTTCTGGGCATTTGTTTATATATAATCAAGGAGCTGTTTTTTGCTTTAAGGCTGTACTTCAGTCTGAAACTGTCAATCTCTTGTGTCAGGAGTATTCTTCAAGAAGATCAGGGATTTCTGGTGGTTTGTTAGTGTGTGTTGTTGTCTCAGTTGAACACTATTGTGGGCTCTGTGTGCCGGGCTTCGTGCTCTGTGCTAGAAGCTCTGAACACTGCAGGCTTGTCACCCCTCTGGTCTGGAGGCTTTACTCCTCACTCTGTCCTAGAGTCTGAGTGTCCTGGTTTGAGATGTCAGCTGGGGGCTGTGCCTCAACCCTGGGCTTGCTGCTAAGGGCTCTCCTCTGGACTGGAGATTTGGTGCCCCCTTCTGGGCCAGGGGCTGTGCACCACAGTCTGAGATGATATTTGGGGCACACACAGTGGGTTTGGGTTGGTGTGCATCTGCTGTATGCAGGCCTATCTGAAATGGTGCCTGAGGCCTTCTCTGTCTGGCCCATGGACACACACAGGGACTGAGGTTTTTGCTGGTGGATGCGTGCAGTTATAGCCCTCAGTGTGCAGTCTGGTCAAGATGGTCTCTGGACCCTCTCAGTCTGGGGTGTTTCCGGCAATCGGTGTGCGCCTGAGGTATACCTGTGGGTTGAAGCAGAACCCAGGTGCAGTGTGAGCTCACAGTGTGCAGGTCAGTGAAAACGGTACCCAGTTCCTCCTCAGACTGACCGCGAGACTGTGTGATCCAGTCTATTATGGCAGGTGCGGGCCCCCAGCGCTGCTGCTCGTTCAGATCAGAGCTGTGTGCCACTGGTCACCTGGAGATTTTTCCGGGTAATAACTGGGTGTCCCTAGGGTTTTCCCACTTGATTTTCTCACCGTAGGAGTTCCGCTCACCTGGCAATCCCAAATGCTGGCGTTTTAGGTCCCAGAGTTCAGTCTCCTGGTCGCTGCGTTGTTTCTGCTGTCCTACTCCTCAGACACAGTGTTCTCTTGTGGCAGCCATCTTGGATCTCCCCCTGGCATTCCCACATTGATTTTCAAAGAGGCTATACAAGTTTGCAATTGGAAGAGGGTTCCCCTTTCTCCACATCCTTGTTAGCATGTCCTGTCACTTGATCTTAGCCATTCTGGTAAATGTAGATTGAATCACAGTCATTTTGATTTGCATTCTCTGATGACTAAAGACATTGAATGTTTAGTTAAGTGCTTCTTGGTCATGTCATATTATTCAGTTGAGAATTCTCAGTTTGTCTTTGTACCCCATTTTAAGTTGTATTATTTGGTTTGTTGGTGTTTAATTTCTTGGTGTTTTGGATATTAGCCCTCTGTCAGATATAGGTTTGGTGAAGATATTTTCCCAGTCTATAGAATGTCATTGTGTTCTATTGACAGTATCTTTCACTTTACAAAAGCTTTTCAGTTTCATGAGATCCCATTTATTAATTGCTGATATTAGAGCCTGGGCTGTTGGTGTTCTCTTCAGGAAATTGTCTCCTGTGCCAATGAGTTCAGGGCTCTTCCCTACTTTTTCTTCTAATAGATTTAGTATGTCTGGTTTTATCTTGCGGTCTTTGATCCACTTGGACTTTAGCTTTGTGCAGGGTGATAAATATGGTCCTATTTTTCTATATGTAGACATCCAGTTAGACCAGTACCAGTTTTGGAAGCTACTAGCTTTTTCCATCATATGAATTGGGCTACTTTGTCAAAACTGAAGTGTATGTGTGTGTGTGCATTCATTTCTGGGTCTTTGATTCGATTCCATTGATCCATCAGTTGTCTCTATGCCAGTACCACGTAGTTTTTATTACCATTTCTCTAAATTACAGCTTGGAATAAAAAAAAAACTGTTAAAGGTCTTGGATAATACTCATTATAATGTTACCAAGGAAATAGCAGGCTGTTGCTGTGTCGTATAGAAAACTGAACTCTCTTTCCTATTAGTTATTAAAAATGTGGAAACAAAAAAAAAGAGATGGCAATACCTTCAGAAGATCTTTGAAAGTAGTTTCATGGAACTGGACAAAAAGGATGGTGGGACAGAGTGGTACACTTGGTGGAGATAAGAAGAACTAAAGATATGGAGATGGTGATAAACTGTGTTGAAGTCCATGGTGCTTGGCAGAGGACCAGGGTGATGTCCACATTCTAAGCTACCACTCAAAACCATATTGGAATCCATCATCCATGGTGATGCCAGCTGCTATTGCAAGGAAACCTTTTTTGCAATGGTGTCAATGATGGCAGACTCATAACTGAAAATGAGAGACATTAAAGGCTTCAGGCTAGAATCACAGATTCTAGCATGGCTTTTGGTGGTAGCTCAGATTGTGGACATCAACCTGGTCCTCTGCCAGGCATCACGGACTTCAACAGAGTTTATCACCATCTCCAACTCTTCAGTTCTTCTTCCCCATCTCCACTCCCCCAAAACGAAACAGTCTAGACAGGAAGGTATTGAAAAGAGTCCTTAAAAACTGTGATAAAGTTGATGAAGTGTAGCTACTCATTGTTAATGGCTTCTGGCGGTGTGGGGGGGGGTTGGATGTGAGGGTTGGAGAGATCTTAGTTTTCTTTAATGGCTGGCTACTGGGTGTTTGACTGTGCTCCAATGAGTATACAGGCAATAGAAACTGGACTTAATTAGTGGCTATTTGTTTGTGTGCTTGTTAGAAGAGTATAAGGTTTGGAGGATAGACTGTGGAGAAATGGAAATCCAGGGTAATTGGGGTACTTTGTATGAATTTCCAAAATAATTGATAAAAATATTATGTTGGGGGAAATAAAAAATAAGAATGGCAAAGAAAGAAAAACGAACCTACAACAATAGTGACAGGATGTACCACAGGTGGTTGTTTACATGTCCCTCTCCCTCTAATTGTCTAAGAGATGGTATATGATATTAAAGGAGGAGTGGTTCAAAGAAAGATAAGGAAGAGCTGATGGAAGTGCCAGATTTCGACCTATCAGTTTTACTCAAACTTTATTAAAATGATGTTTTAATTAATTTTATTCAACATTTATGAAGCAACTTTTTTTCAAATGACCTTTAATTGATGGTTTAATAAATACATTAGTTAAAATTAGTTAAAGCACTAAAAATAAATAAAAGAAATTATCTTTCTTAACATTATAGAACAAACATGTGTTCTCTGAGCACACAAAACTAGAGTCTCAAACCCATCCGGTGCATGAGCACACTGCAACAACTGTCCTAATTTCTCCTAAATTGTTATTCCAATGTTCGATTCCATTTTGCACCACTTTCCCTTTGTCTTGAACACCTTTATTTTCACACCCTTATATTCTGCAGGCAAATTCCCAGAGGCTAGTCAATGCCTCTTCTGATGGTGTCTTTCCCCTATCTTCACATCTCAGTAAGTGGCAGCTTCAGCCATTTGGTGCCTGAAGTCAAATGTCTTATTGATGTTTAACTCGCAATGCTCAGATGTCTTCATCTCTTGCACAGTCTATCCCCATCCATCTTCTGTGGATAGTTTCAGTGTCTTAGCCTGTGTGCTGCTCTTGGAAGACACAACTTCAACTCTTATCTCACTTCATGTCCATTTGTATTATTCTAACCCGGACGCTCTTCAGATATTTGAAAAAACCAGTCACCTCTTTCAGGTCTTCGTTTTCATGGCAATTTTCACAGGCGTTCCTAAACATTCCATTTGTAAGTTCATTTTGGACGGCTTCACAAAACTCTGTATCACTTTTCTTGATTTAATTTCTGCAGCAAGTGGACTGAGTTTAATGTACAATATGGTATGGCTTCCAGGTGTTCGTCCATCACTTCCCACCAGAATGCAAGCCTAACCTTTGTCAATTTGCTCACAGAAGAAACTCCACTGCTCAGAGCATCACTCAAAAGTTTGTAAGTTTCTCATCTTCTCTCTTTGAAAGTCTGAATTTTCTCTTCCAAATCCTTACTTAACATCTCTATATTCTAAATATTCCTTCAAAATTCATCACTGCGTCCAATCCATTAAAAACAAGGAAGAACTTACTCAAACCTGGCATGACCATCCAAACCTCATTCTGGACTCTTCTACAGTACACAATTAGCCATAAAAATGGTATTAAAGTTTTAGAGCTTTATAATGAGGTTTCTGTGTATCAAAGACATAAAAGTAGTTGTTTTAAGTATTTAAATAGACATGAAAATATATGGTGCATTTTAATGACTCTAAGCGGATGAAACTATTCATTTATATTACAAACTTACTATTTTGGACATAGTCTCTGCCATAATCTACAACCTCAACTCATCTTTTTTTTTGCTGTTTTTAAGCCAATATTATAAAACATTTTTAGCCACATTTTAAAAAATGTATTCAATCAAACCAATGATTCAGTCAATGTCTGCTAAGGTTACTTTTAAAAGTTTCAGTTTGTAAGAAAGCCACTTTTCTGCCAGCTGGGCAAAGACAGCCACTAGACCTGAATAAAGAGCTGTGTGCAAGCTAGACTAAGGCTTGAGTTAGCAAAAGCAAGTCAGTTCTGGTTCTTTTAAGTGGCAGAATTTTTGCTGTGTGCTCTAAAATCCAGTCAGTTGAATAATCTGGTGCCATTAGTGGTTCGCTCCTTGTGACAGAAAACCTCAGTCATTGACCATTATTTCATCCCCATTAGGTTTACCTTGGCTCCAGCCTGCCCTATCCAATCCATGGACCTAAAGTCTGAAAATATATAAGTAAACAAAACAGTCCTGTGACAAAGAAACACAAAGACAGGAATGTGCCAAATGCAAGCACTTAGCTTCTAAATTTATATCTCAAAATTTTATCAATGAAAATTGTTATTTAGTAAAGGCAAAATTATATCAAATTAATAGAAATGACAACACAGAAACTACCATATTAGTCTTTATTTAAATAATAGGTTGAAACTTGATGGGTAAGCAGGTACTTACCGATACTGGACAATCTGGTTTGCTTTAAGCATCACAACCCTTTTGGGTTTGCACCAAGATCAAAACTGATGACTATAAAATGGAAAGAGTTCTCAAGAATGTCCCAGCTACTTGTGTAAGTTTCCGTTACATAAGGGCAATTCTCCATGCATTCAAAATAAAACCAGAAAATCAATTTGATTAGTTCTCTGGTGGAATAAGTTAATGTATTCAATGGTTTCAGAATATTATCAGGAGCACAGTAAGAATTAAATGTTGGTCATGTGGTTTGGGGCACAGAGAGTGGAACTATCAGAAATCACCTCATAAAGATGAATATTCTAAGATGGATTCACAAGGCTACAGGGCAACACTTTATGAAACAGAAGTTTACCTAGCAGCAAATACATCAAGTATTGCAAATTAGTTATTTAAGGCTACATCATATTCTACAGTTGAATACATTTAAATGAATATTTTAAGTAAGCAAGCAGCTAAACAAATTTTCACACTCACAGGAGAAATCTTTGGATTTATGATATTGTCTTGATTTCTTCCTCATAGGAATATTTTGGAGGCAAAGTATTTGACAAGAGTGCTTTGTGAAAAATCCCTTTTCTCCCTCTCCTCACTTCTAGGAACAAAGTGAACTCCCAACGCTTTACTCTCGCTAACATTTCAAGGGTCACTATTATTTCTTGCTCCCTTCTACAAACAAAAAGGCTCTCTGCCTTAGACACCATGAATCTGAGGTAATTCTTGTATATATGATCTCATTTTACTTTGAGTTTTTTGGTATCAAGACTGATTAATAGCTACTTGGAAAATCCTAAAAATGCAGCTGCATGCATTATTAATAACATCATTAGGAAGTACTTAGTACCATGTATTTGCATCTGGATGAGAATATTGGCAAAAAAAGAAATCAAAATGATGATTCTTGGTGTTTTTAAGAAGTTCCATAGGATTCAGTGTTTACATCATGATTACAAAGCCTCTTCACAATTCATAAGTTGCAATTTAGCTCTGTCTTCCACTTAAACCTGAGTAGTCTGGTGACCTTGTTCTAACAGGCAATTTACCCTGATTTATTTTTGGAAATTGCTAATAAAAAATTCTTAACCTTAAAATACCTGCGTATTACAAAAGGGTAACTTTCACTGATATAAAATGTTTTGCTATGTTACTCAAAACTGGTATACTGACTACATTTAATAAAAATGATAGCTGAATTTTCACCTTCTACAAGAATTATTTGTTTTATTGTGGTTTTTTATTTAATTAGTTCACATCCCAATCATAGCTCCCTACCTCCTATCCTCCCAGTCCCTCTCTTCCTCCATCTTTCCCCTATCCATTTTCCCACATCCCTCAGAAAACTAACCCACACAAGCACATCAAGTTGCAGCAGAACTAAGCACTTTCTCTTCCACAGAGGCCTGGAAAGGCAGCCCTACTTGGGAGAAATGATTGAAAATCATGCAACAGTGTCCATGTCAGAGACAGCACCAGCTCCCCTTACTAGGGTACCCATATGAAGACCAAGATACCCATCGGGGCCTAGGTCCAGTTCATGCATAGTCCCTGGTTGGTGCTTCAGTTTCGACAAGGGCCCCTGGGCCCAGGTTATTTGGCACTGATGGTCTTCTTGTGCAGCTCCTGTCCCCTCCAGGTTCTATCCTTCCTCTGACCCTGACTCTTCAACAAGGCTTCCTGTTATCTACCCAATGTTTGGCTATGAGTCTCAACATCTCTTTAAATCTGTTGCTAGGTGGAGCCTCTCAGGGGACAGCCATGCTAATTAGGATCTGCAACCATAACAGAGTGTCATTAATCACATCAGGGGCTGGTTCTCTCCTATGGGAGAGAGCCAATCTCTCAGATTGGGCCAGGCACTTGTTGAACATTTTCTCAATCTCTGCTCTATCTTAATCCCTGTACATCTTGTAGGCAGGGTAAATACTGAGTGGGAGTTTCTGTGGGCGGGTTGGTGTTCCTCTCCCATCTGCAAGAAAACAATCTTAAATCTCATATTATGAAAATGATAGAGGTCTTAAAGGAGGAAAATAAATACAGAAAAGTACAATCAAAAGGTGAAGGAAATGAATAAATCCCTTAAAGAAATGCAGGAAAATACAATCAAACGGAGAGGAAATAAATAACACTCTTCAAAATCTGAAAAATGGAAATTGAATAAATACAGAAAACACAATCTGAGGCAATCCTGGAGATGGAAAACTTAGGGAAGAGAAAAGGAACTTCAGACACAAGCATCAATAACAGAACACACGAGATGGAACCGAGAATCTCAGGGGTGAAAATAAAATTGAAGAAACTGATAGATCAGTTAAAGAAAATACTGAATCTAAAAAGTTCCCGAAACAAAATATCCAAGAAATCTGGGATACTATGAAAATACCAAACCTAAGAATAATAGGAACAGAAGATGACTTCCAACTCCAAGGCCCAGAAAAAAAATTTCAACAAAATCACAGAAGAAAATTTCTCCAACCTAAAGAAAGCAATGCCTATAAACAGCAAAATGCTTATAGAACGCCAAATAGATTGGACCATAAAAGAAAATCCTCCTGCCACATAATAATCAAAACATTAAATGTACAGAACAAAGAAAGAATATTAAAAGCTTCAAGGGAAAAATGCCAAGTCACATATCCAGGCAGACCTATCAGAATTACACCTGACTACTCAATAAAGACTGTAAGAGCCAGAAGGGCCTGGGAAAATATCTTACAAACACTAACAGCCCAAAAATGTCAGCCTCAACTACTATATCCAGCAAATTGTTTAATCCCCATATATGGAGAAAACAAGATACTCCAAACAAAAACAAATTTAAGCAACATTTATCCACAAATCCAGGCCTATAGAAGATACTGGGAGGAAAATTCCAACCTAAGAAGGCTAACTACACCATAAACACAGAAAATAAATAAACCCACATCAGCCAAGCCAAAAGAAGGGAAGTAGGTCAGTTTTAAAACAGGCATCTAGTTGACTCTAAAACCTGACCAATACACCACAGTACAACAAAAAAGGCCAAGTTAACTTATTTGTGTTTGATATTAGTACTTACTTATTTATGTTTATAATCATAGTCTTTAGCGCTTTTTATACATGTAGAAAAGATACAAAAATTTAACAAATATAGACTAAAGCAATATATACCATATAAATCTAATAAATTAGCTGCAAGAGGAAGGAACATGTCACTATGTTTACTTTTATTTATTTTTATTTTATGTACATATGTGTTTGCCTACATGTATATCTGTGTTAGGCTTGTTGGATACCCTGGAACTGAAGTTACAGACAGTTGTGAACTGCCTAGTAAGTACCAGGAATTGAACCCATGTCCTCTGGAAGAGTATTTTGTGCTCTTACCCACTGAGCCATCTGTCCAACCTCCTATATTTTTTTAATTGCAAAATTCAATGTCAGGATACATTTATTCACATTGCTTAGCACTTCAGCAACACACAATTTAGAATGAATACAAGAGATTCCGGGAGCTGGAAATTTGTTTTCATTCTGTTACTTGTGAGATATTCCATTTATATTCATTATATATTATGTACTAAAAGATATTAATGTCTTTTATTACATTTGTATTTGCATCACAAAATTCAGCCAAATTACTTTTGGTGGGATAGCTATTTTTACTATGTTAATCCTACTGATCCATGAGCATGGGAGATCTTTCTCTCTTCTGAGATCTTCAATTTCTTTCTTCAGAGACTTGAAAGTTTTTGTACAAGTTTTCATTTGCTTGATTAGAGTCACACCAAGGTACTTTATGTTATTTGTGGCTATTGTGAAGGGTATTAATTCCCTAATTTCTTTCTCAGCCCTTTTGTCTTTTGTATACAGGAGGGCTACTGATTTTTTTTGCATTAATTTTGTATCCAGCCACTTTGCTGAAGGCGTTTATCAACTGAAGGAGTTCTCTGATAAAATTTTGGAGGTCACTCATGTATACTATCATATCGTCTGCAAATAGGGATACTTTGACTTCTTCCTTTCAAATTTGTATCCCCTTGATCTCCCTTAGTTCTCTTATTGCTCTAGCTAAGATATACAGTACTATGTTGAAGAGATAAGGAGAGAGTAGGCAGGCTTGCCTTGTCCTTGATTTTAGTAGGACTGAATTAAGTCTCTCCATTTAGTTTGATGTTGGATTTACTATATTTATATATGTGCCTTGATTCTTGATCTCTCCAAAACATTAAACATGAATGGAGGTTGGATTTTGTCAAATGTTTTTCCAGCATCTAAGGAGATGATCATGTGTTTTGTTTTTTTTTTCTTTCAGCTTGTTTATATATTACATTGATGGATTTCTGTATATTAAATCACCCTGCATGCCTGAGATGCAGCATACTTAGTCGTAGTGGATGATATCTTTGATGTGTTCTTGGATTCGGTTTGCAAATATTTTATTGAGTATTTTTGTGTCACTGTTCATAAAAAAAATTGATCCGAAATTCTTTCTTTGTTGGGTCTTTGTGAGATTTATATATCAAGGTGATTATGGCCTCATAGAATGAGGCTGGTAATGTTCCTTCTGTTTCTATTTTGTGGAATAGTTGATAGAATATTGGGATTGGCTCTTCTGTGAAGGTCTGGTAGAATTCTGTGCTGAAACCATTGGCCCTTGGCTTCTTTTAGATGGGAAACTTTTGATGACAGCTTTTATTTCCTAAGGAGATATAGGATTTTTTAAATTTATTTACCTTATCTTGATTCAACTTTGGCAAATGTAATCTATCAAGAAAATTGTCCATTCCATTTAGATTTTCAGATTTTGTTACATACAAGCTTTTGAAGTAGGACCTAATAATTCTTTGGATTTCCCCAGTGTGTGTCGTTTTATCCCCTTTTTATTTCTGAATTTGAGGATTTGGATAGTGTCTCTCTGCGTTTTAGTTAAGGATTTGTCTGGCTGGTTGATTTTCTCAAAGAACCAGGCTTGATTTCATTGACTCTTTGAATTGTTTTCTTTGTTTCTAATTTATTGATTTCAGCTCTGGGTTTGATTATTTCCAACCATTTACTCTTCTTGAGTGTGTCTGCTTCTTTTTTTCTAGTGCTTTCAGGTGTGCCATTAACTTGCTTGTATGAGATTTTTTTCAAATTTCTGTATGAAGGCACTTAGTGCTATGAACATTCCTCTTAGCACTGCCTTCATTGTGTCCCATAAGTTTAGGTAAGTTGTACCTTCATTTTCATTGAATTCTAGGAAGTCTTTAATTTCTTTATTTCTTCCCTGACCCAGCTGTCATTGAGTAGAGAGTTGTTCAGTTTCCATGCATGTGTAGGCTTTTTGATATTTCTGTTATTATTGAAGTCTAGTTTTAGACTATGGTGGTCTCATATGATACAAGAAATTATTTCAATCTTTTTTTATCTGTTGAGGCTTGCTTTGTGCCCTACAATATGATCAGTTTTAGAGAAGGTTCCAAGAAAAGCTAAGAAGAAGATATACTCTTTTCTTTGGGGGTGTAAAGTTATGTAGACATCTATTAGATCCATTTGATTTAAGGCCGCTGTAAGTGTCATTATTTCTTTATTTAGCTTCTGTCTTGGTGATCTGTCCCTTGGTGAAAATGAGGTGTTGTAGTCTCCCACTATTAAGGTGTTGGGATTGATGTGTTAATTAAGCTTTAGTAATATTTCTTTGACATATGCAGGAGCCCTTGCATTTGGGGCATAGATGTTCAGGATTGGGATGTACTCCTGGTGGATTTTTCCTTTGATGAGAATAGAGTGTTCCTCTTCTTCCCTATCTCTTTTGATTAATTTTGGTTGAAAGTCTATTTTATTAGAGATTAGAATGGCTACTCCAACTTGCTTCTTGGGTCGTTTCTACATATTCAATACAATTCCCATCAAAATACCAACACCATTCTTTACCAACATTGAAAGAACAATTCTCAACTTCGTATGGAAAAACAAAAAACCCAGAATAGCTAAATCAATCCTGTACAAAAAAAAAAAAAAAAACTTCTGGAGGTATCTCCATTCCTGATCTTAAGTTCTACTATAGAGCAACAGTAATAAAAATGGCATGGTTCTGGCATACAAACAGACTAGAGGATCAATGGAACCAAATCAAAGACATAGAAATAAACCCACACACCTACAGACACCTAATTCTTGACAAAGAAGCCAAGACCATACAATGAAAATAGACAGCATCTTCAATAAATGGTGCTGGTCTAACTGGATGTCTAAATAGATCCATATTTATCACATTGCACAAAACGAAAGTCCAAATAGATCAAAGGCCTCGACATAAAACCATCTGTTTGAAGAAAAAGTGGTGAAGATCCTTGAACTCACTGGCACAGGAGACAACTTTCTGGACAGAAGACCAACAGCACAGGCTCTAAGAGCAATGAACAATAAATGGGACCTCATGAAACTGAAAAGCTTCTGTAAAGCAAAAGACACTGTCATCAGAACAAAATGACAGTCTACAGACTGTTGTCTTCACCAACCCTACATTTGACAGAGGGCTAATATCCAGAATATATAAAGAACTTAAGAAATTAAGCACCAACAAACCATGTAATCTAATTAAAAATGGAGTACAGGGATAAACAGAAAATTCCCATCAAAGGAATATTGAGTGACAGAGGAACACTTAAAGAAATGCTTAATGTCCTTAGTCATCAGGGAAATGTAAATCAAAATGACTCTGAGATTCCATCTCACACCCATCAGAATGGCTAAGACCAAAAACTCAAGTGACAACACATGCTGGAGAGGAAGTGGAGAATAGGGAACCCTCCTCCATTGCTGATGAGAATGTAAACTTGTACAACCACTTTGGAAAATAATCTGGTACTTTCTCAGAAAACTGAGAATAGTGCTAACTCAAGACCCAGCTATATTGCTCCTAGGCATATACCTGAAAAATGCTCAGGCATACAACAAGGATATTTGCTCAACTATGTTTACAGTAGCTTTATTCATAATAGCCAGAATCTGAAGCAACCTAGATGATCCTCAATTGAAGAACTGATACAGAAATTGTGGTACATTTACACAGTGAAATACTACACAACTATTAAAAACAAGGAAATCATGAAATTTGCAGGCAAATGGATGAAAATAGAAGAGATCATCCTGAGTTTGGTATCCAATAAGCAGAGATACATGCACAGTTTATACTTTCTTATAAGTGGATATTAGCCATATTATATAGGATAAACATATTAATAGCTACAGACCTAAAGAAGCTAAACAACAAGAAGGACCCTAGGAAAGATACTTGATTCTCATTCAGAAGGGAAAACAGGACAAACATTGTAAGCAGCTGAAGAGAGGAAACGGGACAGGAATCTACCGCTGATGTCCTCTAAAAGACTCCAACCAGCAGGGGATCAAAGCACATGCAGAGACTCACAGCCAAACTTTGTACACAGTACAGAGAGTCTTAAGGAAGAAGGGAGATACAGAAGGACTCTGAAGGGACCGAAGGACTCCCCTATCCATAGACTAGGAAAGAGGAATAGGGGAGGAAGAGGGTAGGGAAGTAGGACTGGGAAGAAATGAAGGAGGGAGCTACAACTGGGATACAAAGTAAACAAATTGTTAATAATAAAATAAATTTGGTCACATTGTATATCTATGTGGTCTACATGTCTCTCCAGACATAAATGATCCAACTGTCCAATTTAGATGTTGGCAACAAATGGAATCATGCCTGTGCCTCCAGGGAGGAGATGATTTTTTTTCTTTTGCAATCATAAAAGAATCTGAGACCCCATATTTTGCCACTAGATAATATTTGATTTTTCAGCAGCCCTTCACCTAATGGCTTAGCTTGCCCTGATAATCCCTGCCTGAATCCCATTATTTCATTATAGATTGCAAAAATAAAGTGATTTTTCTAATTGTATTATTTATTCCATATTGATTAGTTGCATTCTTTAGGGAATAAAAACATTCTTGAGACCTTTTTATGCTAAAAAGCATTTCCAATGTTTTTATTCCCTAAAGAATGCAACTAATCAATATGGAAGATATATCTGAACATTTATCCACTCTCTAAAACAGCAAGACTTTCCTGATTCATCTTTGCACTCTGCCTTGTGCACCTGCGGCCTACCATTCCACTACTATCACTTGTAATGTACCTTACAGGGACCAGAGTTACAATACTAAGAAGGCGTGGTGAAAAGGACAACTTCTCTGTAGCTCTTAGAGAAAAGTTCTTTTATATAAAATAATAAATTCACATGGATGTATTCATTTCACAGTGAATATTACAATGTTCTTATGTGGGTTAATTGATAGTACTTATCTTCCTTTTATCTACATAAATTATAAAATGCTACAAATACTAATAAAATGAAAATTAAGTAAAATTAGAGTTTTTATTATATTTCATAGTTTTATACTTTTTATTATATTCAGAACATTGCACTCCAAAGTATAGTCATCAACCACAGTAACATTACTACAGAATTAATAAATATTAATTGAGGAAAAGTAAAATTTCAAAAATACCTTAGGAGGCATTTTAAATCAGCTGTGAATGAATCCTGTAAAAAAATACAAGTTCAATGAGCCACAGGCTTGGGAAAGTTTCATTTAATTCTTCTGTTATAACATTCATAGAAATAAATTGTACCTGGTTTTAATGCAAAACTCAAACTACATTTTTAAGTGTTTTTAATCCACAACAAAGGATTGCCTTCCTGAAAAAGGTGTGGAAAACTGACATTTTTCAAAAGAAGTAAACAAGTTGTGTACAGTAGTGCCTTCCATAGTTCAAAGCTATTCCAGAGGCTGAATAAGGAGGAGTGCCCAAACCTAGAAGTTTGAAGAGATCCTGGGCAAACTAGTAGAAAACTATCTTTAAAATAAATAAGAATATAGAGTGTGATAGGCAGACAATGGCTTGAAATGAAAAATAAAGCACATGAAGTAATGGCATTGAAATAATAAATAATACAAGAAAAACGTCAGAAAGTACTTTATGGAGAGAATCTCAATTCAAAAGAGACAACATTAGAACATGGGGTTTATAGAAAGAGAAA
>JAQQSO010002204.1:0-14587 GCA_028658305.1 Pachyuromys duprasi | reverse complement strand
ATTGACCCCCCCCCCCCAGAGGTCCTCCTTGGCATGCTCCTGTCCTGTTGCTTGTTTTCTCCTCCACTCAATGTCCATCCCATTTGTATATTCAAACAAGCATTGATCATACCAACCTGGGTCCTCCTTCTTGTATATCCTCTGTAGGTGTGTAGATTTCAGCTTGACCTTCCTATCCTATAGGTCTATGTAAGTGAGTATATACCATATGTTTCTTTCTGCTGCAAACCTACTCTTAAAAGTCATCTAGGGGCTGGTGAATTGCCTCATGGGTAAAAGCATTTACTATGGTAGCCTGAGCTCAGTCTCCAGAAACCATGTAAAAAATTTTAGCTTTATTGGCTTACATCTGTAATCAAAAATCCAGAGAGGATGTGGAGACAAGAGACTCACCCAGATCCTTACAGCCCAGCTGAGGTTGAGTTTCCATTTTAAACAGTGTAAAGTAAATACTTCAACATCACAAAAAAATTCAGAGAAACGAAAACAGCTAGCACTTAACTTCATAGGAGCAGCATGAAGTAAGTTCAACAATAAAGAAATAAGTAACATCTTTTTGGGGTACTGTGAAGGCACGGTCATGTGAGCTGAGGGAATGAATGGGAAAAGCCACATGAAGGGAAGTGACACCAACCAAGGACTCTAAGGAACAAAAAAGGAAGTTGGGACATTTGGCACTAGGAAATTGAATTACTCATTCTTTTTTATTTCTAAACCAACTCACTTGCTTTTTTTTTCACAATAACCTAAACTAGCTAAGGAACAGTGTTCCAGATTTTTAATTAAAAAAAGTAGCCACAGTGCAAAGCACTTAGTTTTAAACAGTCCTTTTTAAATTAATTAATTTATTTAAATTATTATCATTTATTACAATTTATTCAATTTGTATCCCAGCTGTGTCCCCCTCCCTCATCTCCTCCCAATCCCAGCCTCCCTCCCGCCTCTCCCCTTGGGGAGGAGGACCTCCCCTATCATTGGACTAAACAGTCCTTTTTATGTTGAGGCAGAACCAACTGTCCAAGGGCAGCTACCTACAGTCTCTGGCTTCACACTTTGCTCTGCTTTCAGAATTGGCTTCTCCTGTGTCTTCCCATCCCTGGTTTGTAGCTGTTCACACACAGGCTCAGGAAAGAGCTCTGGTCTGTAGCTATAGGACTGTGATTTATCTGGAGTTCATGATCTAATAACACCCTAGCTTTCCAGCCCGCTTACTATTGGTTATAGTTACTGGTACTTCTCAAATGCCCCTTTGTTTTTTCTAGAGCAGTTTCTGTCTAGTTGTTAATTTAAAAGTTTAATGCAAATTATTTTCTCCTAACAACTGGCATACATAACAGGGTGACTTCTGGTCTCCTTTTAGGAGCAGTTGGTCACATTCAGATAGTGTTAACTGGATACTAGAAAGTGCCAGACTCAGTGGGAGATGGGGTATGAGACATTTAAACTTTCGTTCTTTAAACAGAGAGTCATTTTCTTGTCCCCTTGGAAAGTGTACTACACTAAACATGTATCCACTTGCAGTTCTTGGGTCCATCCTGGATCCTGATGCAGAATGAAAAGTAAGTAACACTAGGAGTGCTACCTGGGACTTGGGCATCTTCCACTTAGCCCACACTAAAAAGGGAGGCACAGGAAAGCTCCATATAACCCTCTTAGGACTTGTGAGTCCGCATCTTTAACTGGGTGAACCTCTGAAAAATCTTCTCACCACTTCTTTCAAGGTATCTTTTCCTGTGTGTAATTTTTACTATAAAACTATACAGGAGTGATTCAATGTACATAAATCAATAAATGAAATCCACCGTATAAACAGGCTGAAAGGAGAAAAAAAAAAAAGACAAACCCAGGATCAGCGTATTGGTTGCAGAAGAGACCTTTGAAAAAATCTAGCATCCTTTCATGACAAAAGTCCTGGAGAGACTGGGGATGCAAGGGACAAATTCTACATAATAAAAGCGAGTTGCAGCAAACCCATAGGAAACATTTACCTGAACAGAAAGGAACTCAAAGCATTTCCACTGAAATCAGGAACAAGACAAGGATGACCACCTTCTCCATGCTTATTCAGTATAGTATTTGAAGTCATAGCTAGAGCAATAAGGCAACTAAAGGACGTCAAGTGGATAGAAATGGGAAAGGAAGAAGTCAGGATACCTTATTTGCAGTATGTATGCTTCCACTAGGAAACATCTACAACTGATAAACACTTTCAGTAATGTAGCAAGATATAAAATTAGCACAAAAAATTAGCAGCCTTCTCATCTACAAATGACAGACTGAGAAATTGGGGAATCGCCTCAGAAAAGTTAAAATATCCTGGGCTAACTCTAACCAAGCAAGTAAGTAACTTGTATAATAAAGACTTTAAGACACTGAAGACATAAATTGAAAAAAAAAAAAAAGAAGATAGAAAGTTCTCCCGTGTTAATGGATTGGAAGGACTAATGTAGTGAAAATGGCCATCCTACCAGAGGAGAAATTTGCCTCTTTGGAAGATAATGAACACAATTCTGACAATTTATCAGACCACCTTGTAAAACAGACCTGAACAGAGACAATGGGAAGTGATGGGCAGCGTTTCACTTGACTGTTACTGCCTAATGATGTGTGCCCCTTGCCCTGTATTTAAACACATGTCTTATGTTAAGATCCTAAAGATTGATGTGGGAGTCACTGGAACTCTTTTATTTTTTCCTTTTCCCAATGTGACTGTAAATCTCTTTTTTTTCTGCTTTTTCACACACATGCACATGCACACATTACCTTTTTCTGGTCTTCATTAAGTGATTAAAACTAGCTATATGCTTATTTCTTCTTAGAAAATAATTATTTAAAATATTTAAATCTGGGGCTGGGGAGATGGCTTAGAGGTTAAGAGCACTGTTCTTTGAAAGGTCCTGAGTTCAATTCCCAGCAACCACATGGCAGCTCATAACCATCTATCATGAGATCTGGTGCCCTCTTCTAGCTTGCAGGCACACATGCAGGCAAAACAGTGTGAATAATAAATAAATCTTTTTTAAAAATTTAAAGCTGTTCTTTGTCTGCAAGTGTGGCTGTGAACTTGCTGAGTCACTACTGTATTTACACATTTCTTTGATGAAATGATTTTCCCTTTTAAAAACATTCTATCATAATTCTTGGAATTATTAATCATAGGTTAGATGGACAAACGGGATGGACATTGAATATAGGAGAAAACAAGCAACAGGACAGGAGCCTACCACAGAGGGCCTCTGAAAGACTCTAAGTAGCACTGTATCAAAGCAGATATTAAGACTCATAACCAAGCCATAGCCAGGGTGCAGGGAATCATATGAAAAAAGGAAAAAGGGGGAGTTAATAAGGCTTGGCGAGGACAAGAGCCCCACAAAGACCAAATAGATCAGGGCACAGGGGTCTTCTATGAGACTGTTTCTCCTACCAAGGACCATGTATGGATACAAACTATAACCCCTGCTCAGATGTGGCCCATGGTAGCTCAGTATCCAACCCTAGTAAGGGGAAAAGGGACTATTTCTGTCATGAACTCAATGGCTGGCTTGAGGGGGGAGCAGCCTAACTAGATCCCAGAAGAGGACATTGCAGCCAGCCCTGAAGAGACATGATAAGCTAGGGTCAGATGGAGGGGGGGGGAGGTCCTCCCTTCTCAGTGGATTTGGAGGGAGGCAGGGAGGAGATGAGGGAGGGATGGGGGGAGTGGGAGGGAATGAGGGAGCGGGCTACGGCTGTGATACAAAGTATATAACCTGTGATTAATATAAAAATAAATAAATTATTTAAAACTAATTCTTGGAATTGTTATCATAACTATGCATTTGTCTTATTCAGTCATCTGGTTTTGACAAATATACAATAAGATGGTTTACCTTCCTTAATGTTAAGCCTCAGAGGGCATAGCTGAGAATTCATTCATTGCTGGTCTGTCATCCAGCTCTTTTTCCTCTTTCCTTTCCTTGGGTCACAAAACACCAATGTTAAAAATTGCAGAAACCAATTGCAAAGATTATCAAGCCCCTTCTTTACAAATGACTAAACTACTTAAAAGCAGTAATTTGCCTAAAGCAACAGAACTCCAATGAAACCATAGTGGAATTCTGATTAGTGTTTTTAGATTTTGCTGTCATTTATGATGAGCTATTTTTACAGCATCTCAGCAAATTTTGACTTTCAGGAAGTGTAATAATTAAAGAAGGATTAGCCTTTTACTGGTCTGTTAGTTACTGCAAAAATTATTGGCAGGCCTATGGTGGTGTTCCTAGGACCTGCTATGGCATTTGGTATCTAGTCCATTGTTCTGTCATTTACATGTAATTATGTGTCCTTTCTGTGCCTAGATTCTTCTAAACCTCATAATTAGTGACTTTAATGTCTTTTAGATTCAATATTCCTAAAGTGTGCTTGAGTTCCTTTGGGAACTGGAATAAGTTATTAGAGCCTTGCAGATGTGCGTGGTTGCTGCGTTCTGTCATTTTAGCTTCCGTTGATAGCCTACGGCCTCAGCTGCTGAGCTGTGAAGGAGCTCAAACCTCCAGGGCCCATTAGATTTAACTTGTTTACTGCATTGATATCTATATGTTAAATGACAAGAGAGTTCAGGTTATTGAATAATTTAAAATTCAGCTCTAATTGGTGTCATATGACCTGGAAAAGGCCACAGATGATGCCAAGAGCACGCTGTGAATTTCTTATAAATTATTCATAAATTAGTTGAGTCATTTGCCCGAGTGTCTTGCTAAATGCAAAAGTTTTTAAGTTATAACTGATGATATAACACCTGTAAGTATTTAGTTCATAATGCTGGAAGGTAATCTACCTTGATGATCCTCTAGCAAAATCTGCCAGTGCAGGAGAGTTAATTGCACTGAAGAGAATGAACATTTATTTGGGATGAGACTTTGGCAAACCACACAGTGCAGCTGTTGCACTACATATTTCCTGTCAGTTAGACAACTGGTCCATGTATAGTGTTAAAGTGCAGCATGCCATTCTGTGTTTTATTCACATTAACTCCAAAATATTTTGGGAGATACAGTGACTTGCACTCTCCAATACACACATGCACAGTACTACTTACTTTTTTTTAAAAAGGGAGAAATTTTTGAGGTTCAGAATTGATATTCATCTTTTCATAAACTGATAAGGAGGAAAATTAGAATTTTCCTTGCCAAGATAGGAACATTATTTATCATAAAAAAAAACAGACCTATAAGACCAGTTGGTAATACTAACTATTCCTGTGGATAAGACCTCATGAGTTCATTGGAAAGAAAAAGTTCCTAAGTATCCAAAGTTAAGGTGATAACAACAACAAATGTCTCAAAGTGGACATTGGAAATCTTACAAGGTCCCATTCCTGAATAAAGAGCTTTTGGGTAATTAGTGACTGCTAAGATGGGGAGAATGTGCCTTCTTTATCACCCTAATAGTTATGCAATCCTAAGTGATCAGCCCTAATCACATTCACATATGAACAATACTAAACAGACTCAGTGGATTGTAATGTGTGTACATAAAACTATTAATCAAAGAAGAGGTATGAATTTGAGAGGTTGGAGTGGAAATGAAGTAAATACAGTGCTCATGTATGAAATTTTCAAAAACAACTTTAAAAATGAAATATTACTGCTGTTTCATTTATACTCTATTTGTTCTTTTACAGAAAAGATTATCCAACTCTATTTCTATTACCATAGTAACAGCTGTATGTATATGGATAATTCCACAAAAATAGTAATGTAGGATTTTTTAAATGTAAGAACATGGGAATATCCTGTTCACACATGCACTTTCATAAATGTGTATGTGATAGCACACATTTATAACATATATATGATCATATAAAAAGATATCTTAAAACTTAAGGAAAATTTTCAACTCTATTAATTTCTTAAATTTCATTTATAGAAAAGTCTTTATGACCTAAGTCTTTGTACACCTTTTGCTTTACTTGATTATTGTGAATGTGGATGTGCGTGATATATGTTTGATGTGGGTTTGGATATGCTGTGGCTCATGTGTGGAGATCAGAGGACAACTTTTTTGAGGTGGTTTTCTCCTAAGTCTACATAGGTTCAGGGGATAGAAGTCAGTTTTTCAGGTTTCCGCAGCAAGTCTTTTACCCACTGAGCCCTCTTGCCAGCCTTCTTCAATTGATCATGAATCTTTTTCTCTTCTATGGCATTTTCCCCCTTAGTCTTTACTCTATATCTACCAAGTTAAAGAACATCATTTTCCAGCTCTGCTGTAAACCACAAGTGCCAGTATTTTTTGTGTGTGCCGTGGATCCCATTGTATATACTATGTCTAACATTTCATTGGCAGAAGTCATTCCTCATGGCCAGTGATGGTGGAATCCTTTGTATAGGAAAAATCCTAAAGTGCTTCCATGGTGGACACAACTGTTTTTATCAAAGGTAATCACACACCCTTAATTTTTAATGCAGTTTTTTTCCAACATTATGTAATGTATATTAGTTGGCATGTATTTCTGCAAAATCTCATTTTAAGTTCTGATTTAGTATGTATCACATAGAAAGCATATGAAGAGCACCACAAGACACTTGGTTTAGGTGTTTTGATTGGTTGAGATTTTTGTTTGTCAGCTCAGGCTAACCTTGAATTCAAGATTCTCTCTACTCAGCCTCTTAATCAAGTACTGGGATTGTAGTCTTATGTCACTATACTCAACTACATTATTTACTTCTCTTTTTGGGTTTGGAGTATATCTTAGCATAGAGGATTTTTTTTTTGCAGTACTAGAGATTGATCCCAAAGCCTTCCACATGCAATGTAAATGCTATATGATTTAGTTCCATCCTTAGCTCTGTTAGAATTCCTTAATCAGAAGATGTAATCGCCAAATACAGCCAGCTACATGTTTTTATGAAACTAATGAACTAATAATATTTTTATATTATTATAGGGTTAAAGAGAGGACAAAAATATTTCAGGAAACAGAAATATCATGAAATTTTTAACTGGAACACAGCTATGCACATTCACTTATTATTTTTTCTTGCTTTTGTGCCACAAGAAGTGATTGAGGTAGTAAAACCTAAAATGCTTAATGTCTGACTTTTCACAGAACAAAAAGATCCTGTAGATTTCTACTATCTAGATGTAAAAGTGAAAGAATTACAGCTATTTTTAACACCAAGGAGTTAAATTAGCAAATATAATATTGGGCAGTGGAAGCCAGATACAAAAGAATATGTATCATATGATGTCATTTAGATGTAATGACCATCCAGACATTTTTCTTATTATTATATACTGATAATATTAGTTTGTGTATGTAATACGGTTATTGAACTCTAAAGAATTGTTGAGAAAGATGGAGCTGGAGAGATGGGCCAGTAGTTGAGATTACTGGCATCTCTACTAATAAATCTAGTTTTGATTCTCAGCACCCACACAGCAGCTCACAATCACAAGTGTAGGGGAATTGGACACTCTTTTCTGACCTCTAGAGGTACCACGTATACAATTGGTACATAGATACATGTGCAGGCAAAACAAATACAATTCATTTAAAATTTTCACTGTAAAAGTGTGAAGTAAAGGGCAGGTGGGGCATGACTCACATGAAACGTTGATAGGAACTTGGGAAAGCTGTATTGTTCCATCAGACCTCATTTGCTTATCTGTCAAATGGAAATTAAAATAGTTGCCCCTGCCCTAAGGAGGCTGAGACTGGAGAATATCTGTGAGTTTGAGGTCAGTATGGTCTACCTAACAAACTACAGGTCAGCAACTACTACATAGAGAAACCCTGTTTCCAAAAGAAAAAACTGTCTTTTAGTGCTGTAGAGTTGATACTAAGATAATACTAAGAGGTATGTACATAAAACATTTGACTCAGTACGTTCAAGACTCTTAAGTTAAGAATTGTCTGGTAAAATGATCGATCTTTACTCAGAAAGACAAATGGGACAGACTTTGGAAGAAGGAGAGGACAGGAGCCTACAACAGAGGGCCTCTGAAAGACTCTACCCAGCATTATGAGTCTTAGCATGAGTCACAGCATAACCAAACTTTGGGCAAAGTGCAGGGAATCTTATGAAAAAAGGGGGAGATAGTAAGACTTGGAGAGGACAGGAGCTCCACAAGTAGAGCAACAGAACCAAAATATCTGGGCACAGGGGTCTTTTCTGAGACTGATACTCCAACCAAGGACCATTCGTGGAGGTAACCTAGAACCCCTGCTCAGATGTAGCCCATGGCAGCTCAGTCTCCAAGTGGGTTTCCCTAGTAAGGGAAACAGGGACTGTCTCTGATATGAACTCAGGGGCTGGCTCTTTGTTCATGTCCTCCTGAGGGGGGAGAAGCCTTCCCAGGCCACAGAGGAAGACAATGCATCCAGTCTGATGAGACCTGGTAAGCTAGGGTCAGATGGAAGGGAAGGAGGAACTTCCTTATCCGTGGACTTGGAGAGGGGCATGGGAGGAGATGAGGGAGGGTGGGATTGGGTGATGAGGGAGTGGTCTGCAGCTGGGATACAAGGTTAATAAACTGTAATTGATATAAAAATAAACATTTAATTTAAAAAAATTGCCCTATGTGGGGTTGAGGATATAGATCAATAGTAGCATGCTTGTGTGCTTGCATACAATACTACTACTGGTTCAGATCCCAATAACACACACACATGCTGGTTCAGATCCCAATAACACACACACATACACACACACATGTCCCAGTATACCCTAAGTGACAGGTGTTTGGGGAGCATATGACTATTCAGTGGTCATTAACATGATCTTTCAGAGCCTAGTTTTCTCATTATAAATAATTCGCATAGATTTCTTCCTTGTTTTCTGTGATAGTTAATGTTGGTAACCTGACAGGCAATGTAGTCACCTGGGAGAAAGCCTCCTTGACATGCCTATGAAAGATTTTCTTGAATGAATCAACTTCTTCTGGCCATGCCTGAAAGGAATTATCTAGATGGGTCAGGTGATAAAGGAAAGTTGTTCAGTGCTATTTCACATGATAGAAACATAAAAATATGGTGATATTTTTCTACATGACAGAATAACTAAAATTAAAAATGTATGATCAAGTGTTAGTGAGAATGTGTAGCAACTGAGAATTTTGTGCTTTGTTGAGGGGATACAAAATAAAGTGACCATGTTATTTTCTAATAAAAATCGTGCATATCTTTCACCAGAGTCTAGTTGGGAGAGTACACCTGATCCTCTCCTCCACAAACCCGACACAACCTGAGATCTACCCACAAACTACAGTTTTGGACCAGAATCTGAATCTTGAAGGCCAGGCAAGCCCCCCTGTGTCTTCCCGACTTCATTCCTTCTAAAGCATATCCTGTCCTCAGGCCCAACCCAGCTTGCACATGAGCCTGCTCGGTCTATATCAGAGACAGAGCCCACAAAGGAGATCCAAATGCTGAAATCTCAATGCAAAAATACAAAGAATACAAAAGATCAAGGCAGTATTCCCTACCCCCAAAACCTCACCAATTCTATAGAGATGTTCTCCTGTAATAATTACCAAGATGAACTGTTGGACTATAGAATTTAAAAGAACAATTGTAAACTTTTTCAAAGAATTCAAGGAGTTTTTAAAGATGGCATTCACAGACAGTTCAGTGAACTTAATTAGAACATAAAAGACAATAAACATATGAGTGATGTCCAGTGAAGCAGCTATAAGGCTGATAGAAATGATGAAAAAATGTCCAGGATTTGAACAGAAGTATCAAAGAACTCAAGCTGAAGTGAAATATAATTAAAGACCTAGTAACTCAATGAGAAAACTCAAAGAAAAAAACCTTACAACTAGAATGAATTAAGCAGAATGGATTATCAGGACCCAAAGATGAAGTTGAGGACCTACATGAAATAACCAAAAAGTATGAAAAAAATTAGGAAAATACAGGAAAGAAGAATGCAGGAAATGTGATATATCATGAAACTGCCAAACCTGGAAATCAATGTAAAAAAACACATAATGGACTTAAATACAAAAGTCACGTGATCATCTCAACAGATAAAGGAAAAGCCTTTGACAAAATCCAGCATACCTTCATGATAAAGTCTTAGAGTAGGACTAGAGGAAATGCCTCTCCATATAATAAAAACTTTATGTGAGAAACCTATATGTGGAAACCAATGTAATCCTATATGGAGAAATACTTGAAGCAATGCCATTGAAGTCAGGAGTGTGACTAGACAGGCTGTCTGATAACCTTACTCATTTTCAATATTGTGCTGAAAGCACTAGCCGGAGCAATAAAGAAAACAAAGGAAGTTAAAGGGGTACAAATATAAAAAGAAATCAAACTATCCTTATGATGATATGATAGACACAAGGGATTCCCAACAACTTACAGAAAACTAAAAATTTCAGAAATGTGGCAGGATACAAAATCAACTTTGAATAAATCAGTAACTTTTCTATACGCCAACAATGAGCTTACACAAAAAGATATCATGAACATTCATAAAGTCAATATAGCTATTAATAGAGAAAATAAAATACCTAGAAATAAGCCTAACCAAAGGGATGAAAAATCTCTACCATGAAAACTTTAAATGTCCAGAAAAAAGGACAAGACTAGAAAATGGGAAAACATCCCATGCTCATGGATTGGTAGCATATTAATACTGTGAAAATGACCATTCTACGCAAAGGCATTTATTGGTTTAATGTGATCCCATTAAATTCCTTATCACATTCTTTACAGAAAAGGGGGGAAGATAATTTCAAAATTCATATGGAAATCAAAAAATACCCTGGGTAGCTAAATAATCTCAAGGGGAGATGCTGGAGGGATTATCATTCCCCATCTCAAGATGTATTACTGAGCCATGGTAATAAAAACAATATACTTGAACAACAACAAACAAACAAACAAACCAAAACCAGCTGTAAACCAGTGGATCAAAGACCCTAAACATGAGCATGAATAACTACACTCACCTAATATTTGACAATGATGACAAAAATTATAAGCTGGAGGAAAGATAACATTTTCAGTGGTGCTAGGAAAACTGGATGTCCATATGTAGAAGAATGAAATTAGATCCGTATCTGTTAACCTTGCACAAAACTAATTCCAAATGTATCAAAGACTGCTACCTCTGTAAGAGATAGTTATTATCATACATGATACAAACATAGGAAAGGACTTTCTGAAAAGGATCCCATTTGCCAACAATTGAGAAGACCTTATAGAACTAAAAATCTGCAGAGCTAAAAATATCACTTGAAGAGGGAGTCCATAGAATGGGAGAAAGTCTTTGACACCTATACATCTGGCAGAGAATTAATATCCAGAATATATAAAGAGGAAAGATTCTTTTAAAACCAACCCATTCAAAATATTTACCAGTGACCTGAACAGATTACTCTCAAAAGAAGAAATGGCTAAGAAATACCTTAAAAACAAAAGAAAAGAAAAACATGAACAAAAAGCAACCTTTGAAATTTCATCTCACCCTGATCAGAATGGCAATGACCAAACAAATGCTGAAGGGAATGTGAAGAAACATAAACACCCATTTTTTGGCGAGTTTGCAAACTATGTAGCCACTCTGGAATCTGTGGAGAACCCTTAAAAAACTAAAAATAAGTCTACCATATGACTGTTGACCAGAAGCATTCATGGGACATTTATATATCTTCTGGGTGATAGATGTGTTCTGTAACCTCACCAGGGAGATAGTTACATCCATGTAAACAAATGTGAAATTTTATTAAGCCATACTCTTAGGCTGTGCATTTTATTAGAATTTTAGCTTCTATTTAAAAAAATTAATGTTCTCTTAAGTTTGTGTTAACTATTGAAAGTTTCATATTAAACCCATATGTAGGCTAGAGTGGTGTTCACAGGGTAAAGGTGCTGGCTACTGACCCTGACAGCCTCAGTTTGGTCCTCAGGACCCATATGGTTGATGGAAAGAACCAACATGTGTTTGTGCACACATGTGTGCATACACCTAAAGACTTTAAATAGAAACTTCATGTAGGTTTTTAAACACCCATATGCTGCAGAAACAATTCAGAATATTTTGTTAGTTTAAGTCTTTGTTAATTGAATTTGTTTTGGTTAATATCACATATACAGGCATAGAACAACTCTAAAAAGGAAAACACATCTGCCTCATTCAGGCTTATTGTTATTTGCATGGATCCCAGAGGCATTAGATATTTTCAACTCCACTAATAAAGCAGCTGAATTTTATATTTAGAACCATTGGAGAAGTTTGTTTTCTGTTTCTTTTCTTCCTCTCTCTTAGTAACACATGATTGAGCCTAATCCTAGGTTTTTTTTTTCTTTTTGAGACAGAGTTTCTAAACCAACCTGATACTAATTCTGCATCTACTCTTTGCATTACCTGTTAGCTCCTATTTCCAATGTTTTGTTTCCTATATGTAATTGATTGAAGTGTGATATATCATTTGAGTGTCAGATATTATTAGAACTGGAACCTGCTGCAGAATCCATAGACCGACTTTGAGATTGTGATTCTTCTGCTTTTCCCATCAAGTACTAAGATTCTAATTTTCTTCCATTTCTAGCCCACAACTCAGCTTCAATTTTTCCAATAACATGATGCAGTCAAAGCATACTACTTTGGAATGTATTATGTGTAAGCCTAAATGTTCCATACACAGATATAGACATAGTCCTTTCTATCAGAAGTTGTTAAATATCTATCATTTTAGGCTCTTGTAAATTAGGGAGGTGTTTTATTCTGCTGGCAGAGATCTCAACATTCATTCATTCTCTCATGATAAATAACTAAACTGTTTATGAGTAGAGTCAACATCTAAGCCCTAAATTTTGCAGCCCATGAAAAATAATTTATGTGGGTAAATGGACTTAATGAGCAAAAGGACTTTGCATATGTTATTAAACTAAGGATTATGAGGTTATGATATCATCCTGGATTACCTGTATAGGTGTACCCTATAGTCCAAGTAGCTATGTAAGAGTAAGAAAAAAATGTTAGAGAAAAGGGCAGTATGATGTTGGAAGCAGAATTTGGAATGTTGCACTTTGAAGATAGAAGAGAGACCACAAACCAGTGAATATATATGGTCACTTGGAGCTGAGAGAGAGGAAGGAAGGAAGGAAAGAAGGAAGGAAGGAAGAAATCTTCTCCTCAGGGCTTCCCAAAAGAAAAAGCCCTGCCAAAACTTAGACTTTGGCCCAGTAAGATTTCTCATTTCTGATCTCCACAATCTTTGAAGAAGACATTTGTGTTGTCGTACACTGCAGAGTTTGTAGTAATTTTCTGTAGCGGCAATAGAAAATGAATGTAGAAATTATAATTTATTAGTTTACTATGAAAGGGATATTTTACAACCTTGAGCAAAAAGCTTACCTCGGTGTACAAATAATTGTTCATGAAAAGTGAAACATTACTTCAGTAGGTGTGTTATTAGCAAGCTATGCCATTAACCTATGAAAACCTTTGTGCCTTCTTCAATGTCAAAATATATTGAGTGTTAAGAGATTCACAAGCTATACTTCATCAAATTCGTATTCCCATTCCTTGGGAGTCATAATCATGGCACTACTCCATTTCAGTTTAATAATATCTGGCACTCAAATGATACATCACACTTCAATCAATTATATATAGGTGACAGATAAAAATGAGTCTGTAGGAGTTAATGAGTAAGAAAAAAGTAGATGCAGAGTTGGTACCAGTCAGAGAACCATTTCAGGTGGGCAGGTGCTGGACTGAGAACAAATCTAAAAGATACTGGTTTAGGAATCTGGACAACTTTGAATTTGGTGATGTTCAGGCTAAAGCCAAGAAAGGGACAATTGGAAGTATGTCATCTGAAAATATGTCCTAAGCAGGATCTGTGACTAAGTGACATGTTGGCGTGGCATGGTGTGGGCTATGTTCATATTTGGGGTTGCATTATTGATTGGTTTGATGTGCCCAATAAGCTTAAAGGTGGTATTTTTTAAATAAACATCACTCATCAGTCTATGCTTTAGGGTATTAGGCAGATGGTGATTATTTATGAACAAGATGTCAATTCATTCTGTCTCAGTGTTTCTACCTAGCATTGAGTAGCTGGGGATAAAGCAGCTCTTCTAAACAAAATGGAATACCTCAGAACACGGAAGGGTCAGAAAGCTACTGTTCTAGACAATGTGGAGAAAGATTAAGTTGTTTTGTTGTTGTTAATACTACTATTCAATACTGTTAATGGCTTTCTGGACTTTCTTGAATACAGATAAGAAATGATAACAAAATAAAGGAGTTAATGTAAATGGCCTTTAAATGAAAGGCAGAGGGAAGAGGAAGATGTGAGTGGAAGCTATAAAGAATATTTCAAATATCTTTCTCATTAACATCTGATAGTATTCTTTTGGCTTATCTTTCAGTGAAGCCTGTGTTGAGGAATGCGGTTCTTCCACAGGTAGATGATTTGTGAATTTTAGCCTTTGTGCTAAAGATTATACTCTGGCTTCCTGAAGCTAATCTACTATGAATGATACTACTTTGAAGAACTCATCTTTGTAGTTACTTGGTGGCGCTCATGTATTTTGTGTATTATCTAAGTCAATGGGGGGGGGGGTTAGCTGTAGAAGACT
>JAQQSO010002203.1:0-14587 GCA_028658305.1 Pachyuromys duprasi | reverse complement strand
TCCTCTTTGGCATGCTCCTGTTCTGTTGCTTGTTTTCTCCTCCACTCAATGTCCATCCCATTTGTTCATTCAAACAAGCATTGATCATACCAACCTGGGTCCTCCTTCTTGTATATCCTCTCTGGGTGTGTAGATTTCAGCTTGAACTGCTATTTTTTAAGAGTAGAAGAGATTTTTTTCATTCTTAAGCTTAGAAAATTTAATGGTTTTTTTCATGTTTTTGTAATTAATTCTTTTAAAAAATTGATTCCTGGTGAATTTTACACCATGCACCTCAGTCTCACTCATCTCCCTATCCCTCCATATTTGCCTTCTGCCCTTTTGACTTCCCTCCTAAAGAAAACAAACAAAACAACAACAACAACAATAAAAACATCTTGCCACGGAAGCTGCAGTATGTCAAGGTATGTCATACACTATGCCCTTTTGTTCAAAGAGCTTCAGTTAAAAATGTTTGTTGCAATGAGTCCTTTCTGTGGTTCTAGGCCTCTGGCTTCTGTCACTCTCTCAATACTGGATCCTCACGGGGACTCCTCTCAGATGTCCTGTTGTTTCTCTGGGTCATGGAGACCCTGCAGCATTAGTTATTCGCTTTATACATTCCTGCAGTTCATAGATGGGATGGATGTTGGGTGAGCTAACTCAAAGTCCCAAAACTGGGCCTGGATGTGTTAGTCTGTCCACCAGCTCTTCTATTTAGCCCAGACAAGGGTTGGGGCCAGCACTCTTGTCTACGGAAGTCAGCAAGGGGCAGAACTTGCTCTCCCACACCTATGTAGTCAGGCCAAAGTTAAACATAGCACAGAAAAACCGTAATTCGACATAGAGTCATTCATTTTCATGGTTGAACTACCACCACAACCAACTAGAGAGATTAGCAAATAGGCCAGTGATGAGAAGTAAACACAGCCGAACATATTGAGTCAATTGTGAGTCTCCAGGCTGCAGGTACTGCCCTTCTTCCTGGTCTAGGATACAGCTCTGGGACTCACAGCGACTTGCACGGTAGTCAGTTTTCTGAATGGAAGGGGGATCAGGCCCACTGGCACTGGCTGTATTGAGAAACAGTGCAATTCGCCATCTCCCAAGGAGCAAGAACAACAGCTACGTTTGAGTCACCCATTCTGACTCTCTTCACAGTGCCAAGACTCTTCGATCTCCCCACCACCAATCTGCTTGCTTCTTTCTCTCCCGTCATCCACCATCTACTTGTTTACTTCCCACTGTGCTTGGTCCAGCAAGGGCCTGGGCACAGCCAGCAGTGCTGTCTCCATGCCAGGCGAGGGACAGGACATAGCCCCCATGTTTTCTAGTCGAAAATTCATAAAATATATTGTGATTATGGTTTCTCCTGCCCCATCTCTTCCCTACTTCTTCACGCATTCAACTCCATACAGTCTCTCTCTCTCTCTCTCTCTCTTTCTCTCTCTGTCTCTCTCTCTCTCTCAAAAAGGCAAATAAACCAGAATTCTTTTTTAAAAAAGAAGTGCACACACAACTCATAAATACACAAAATTGGAAACTATAATATATAAGCAAAAAAAAAAAAAACCCAAACCAAACCAAACCAAACAAAAGCCTACAAAAACACTATTGAGTTCTGAGTTGGCCATCTGCATGCTGGGCATGGGGTCGGCCCTTAGGCCCTTACTTTATATACCTACTGACACTTCACTAGGGAAAACTGTTTTGTTTTGTTTTTTTTTTTTCTTGAAAATAGTTGTTAATCAGAGATCCCTTCTTGGTTAGGGATGGGGCCTCGTGTCCATTACTTGAACCTGTGCAGGAGCTGTGCATGCTGCCACAGTCACTGTGAGTTCACACGTGTGTCAGTCCTTATGTTTCTGGAAAGGAGGCAGGAAGATCGTGAGGCCCAGAGGACATGGGTAGCACCGAGGGAACAGGGTCTTCCGTACTCAGTGGCTTTTCAAAGCTGTATACTATTCTGTTTTTCCACCAGCAGTGTAATTTGCTCCATTCAGTGCCAATGGTTGCTATAGTCAGTCCTTTTGGGACTTTTATTCTGTTGTGGCAAAAACATTTAACACAAGATGTACCTTATTCACAAGGTTTTGAAATACGCAGCAGTTTTGTTATCTACAGGTGCAGCACTGTGCAATAGAGTTACAGGACTAAACCCTTTGTCTAACACAAACTTTGCACTTGTTGATTACTAACTCTGCTTTTCCACAGTGCCTGGAAACTGATGGTTATCACTCTGTTCTTAACTCTGATTTGATGGCAGTAGATCCTTCCTACTTGCTAAAAGTGATGAGCATCAGATACTTCCTCTTACTGGTTCTGTTTTGAACTTCCCCACTGAGAAATGAAGTTGACCAACTTCTTATATGCTTATTTACTCTCACGTACATCTCTGTGAAGTGTCTGCCAATCTTTATAGGTTATATCTTTATTATTTAATTATAAAATTTTCTGAATATGCTAGATACAATTTCTTTGTCAGATTCATGCCTAGTGCATAAATTCTCTTGTTTGTAACTTCTTTTTTCACCTTTACAATGATTTCAATGATAAATTTTTATTAATTTTTATGTTGTCTCAATTTCAATTGTATTGTATAATACATTAAAATATATATTATATATTATGCATTATATAATTATACTCTAGCATATGCTAACGTAACTGTAAGAAACATTATATTATTTTGTATATGTTTTGTTAACTGAATTTATAAGTAATACGTTATGGGTCACATTATCCTGCCTAAAAACACTTTTTATGACACTATTCTTTTTTTATGTTAATCACAGGTTAAGTAATTTCTATCCCAGTCGTAGCCCCCTCCCTCATTCCCTCCCACTCTCCCCATCCCTTCCTCTCTCCTCCCTGCCCCCCTCCAAGTCCACTGATGGGGGAGGACCTCCTCCCCTTCCATCTGACCCAAGCTTATCTTGTCTCTTCAGGGCTGGCTGCAATGTCCTCTTCTGGGATCTAGCTAGGCTGTTCCTCCCAGGTGTTTGGGGAGGAGGGTCGAAGAGCCAGCTGTTGAGTTCATGACAGAAATAGTCCCTGTTCCCCTTACTAGGGTCTCCAGTTGGACACTGAGCTACCATGGGCCACATCTGAGCAGGGGTTCTAGGTTATATCCATACATGGTCCTTGGTTGGAGAAACCGTCTCGTAAAAGACCCCTGTGCCCTGATCTATTTGGTCTTTATGGAGCTCTTGTTCTCTCCAAGTCTTACTAACTCCCCCTATTTTCATATTATTCCCTGCCCTCTGCCAAAGGCTTAGTTGTGAGTCTTAATATCTGCTTTGATACATTGCTATATAGAGTCTTTCAGAGGCCCTCTTTGGTAGGCTCCTGTCCTGTTGCTTGTTTACTTCTACAATGTCCATCCCATTTGTCCATCTAAGCGAGCATTGATCATCCCAACCTGGGTCCTCCTTCTTGTTTATCTTCCCTAGGTGTATCAACAATCAATAAATGGGACCTCATGAAACTGAAAAGCTTCTGTAAAGCAAAAGACACTGTCATCAAAACAAAATGACAGCCTACAGACTGGGAAAGGATCTTTACCAATCCTACTTCTGACAGAGGGCTAATATCCAGGACATATAAAGAACTCAAGAAGTTAAAAAGCAAGATATCAAGTAATCCAATTAAAAAATGGGGTATGGAGCTAAAGAGAGAACTGACTGTAGAGGATTATAGAATGGCAGAAAAACACTTAAAGAAATACTCAACATCCTTAGCCATCAGGGAGATGCAAATCAAAATGACCCTGAGATTTCACCTTACACACACCAGAATGGCTAAGATCAAAAACTCAAGTGACAACACATGCTGGAGAGGTTGTGGAGAAAGAGGAAACCCTCCTCCATTGCTGGTGGGAATGCAAACTTGTACAACCACTCTGGAAATCAATTTGGCACTTTCTTAGACAATTAGGAATAGTGATTCCTCAAGACCCAGCTATACCACTCTTAGGCATACATCCAAAAGATGCTCAAGTACACAACAAAGACATTTGCTCAACTATGTTCATAGCTGCTTTATTTGTAATAGCCAGAACCTGAAGACTACTCTTTATATTCCTCCACAAATTTTGTAATTTTAGACAATATGTTAAGGTCAGTTATTTACCTCCAATTTTTGTGTGTAGACTACAAAAAATATAGACAAATTTTGTTTGAGGAAAAAATCAAAATAATTTCAAAAAATGATCTTGAAAATATTGAATATTGAAACTATTTTCTTAGGAACTTATTTCTACCATGTGATTCCTATCAGTGAGATTTCTGTAAAAACAGTGGCCTTTGGGAGTAATGTATCCTTGTATCTATGAGTCTTGAACAGCACCTGTCTGAGACAAAAGCTTAACAAGTAAACACTGATCGAATCCGTTCAAGAAACTGACAGAGACTGGCTTAATATTTAAGATACTCACATTTCCTCAAATTACTTTATTAAGTTATGTGAGACATAGTCCTCCACTCAACCTTACTGTAAAATAGATGCTGCTATGAGCAAGCAATGAAAGTGCATGGGTAGTTGGGTACCATAAACACACACAGACTATTGAGTGCCATGAGCATGCCCAGATGATTAGGTGTTATGAACATGCATGAATGGTTGGATGCCCTGGTCTAGAGGGTGTACCCTTACTTTTTTTGTCAATGTGACAAAATACCCAAAAGAAACAAGAAAGGAAGTGTTGTGTGACTTGTGATTTCAGAGGCTTGAATGGGAAATGAAAGGGAAATCATGGAGTAGATCTTTACTGTTGAAGTCAGGAATTTGGACAAAAGTAAATATCAGTGTTTGCCTCACTCTACCCCTTTTATCTCATATCTTCCCTGAATCTCCAGACTGCCATAAATATCACCCTTCCTTCCCTTGAGATGATCATTTCTGGGAAGCCCTACAGGAACATCCCAAGTCTTCCTCAGTATTGGAGGTGATTCTATGTCTAGTCAGGCTAACAAAGAGGCTAGAGACCACATGCGAGGGACAGATTTAAAACTCTCCTGCACATGGGTTTAATTTCAAAATTACCCTCTAAGACTGGGGTCCAAGTTGGCAAACCATCCATTTCTGGACTTCCTAAGTAAAGCATGTCCTTGAAGATGGAACAGTTTAAGTCTCTGAGGTAATCATTATGGTAACACTTGAGGAAGTTGATTTCATTTATCATAAAACAACATGCAAACTTAAAAATGCCTTCTACAGTCCCAGTTCTCCTATTCAACTACGTAATCCCTCTCTAGATTCCCTAGAGATCTGCTGTTATATCAATATTTCAAACCTTGGTTGTCCTCACTTTGTGCAATAATCGAGGGTACAACTGAATAGAGACAATGTCAAATACATACTTCACTAAAAAACAAACATTTGAAATATTTTCTATGATTCAACCTACTTTCATGTATGCAAAATAATTTGTTGACCATACTTCAATGAAAATTAGGATTTGAGGGCTGGAGAAATGGCTCCACAGGTAAAGGCACTTACTGACATTGCAAAGTGTAAATGTCTTCTTGTTTGTTTGTTTTGTTTTGCTTTTTGGTTTTTGTTTTCTGTTTTCCTCAGAGGAGGGGATGGAATGGGAGCCATTTCTAAGCCTTTCTGGTTCTTTCTAAACGCTCGCTGCCCAAACTCCTCTCCAGGCTTACTGATTCAAACTGGCTCCTCTTGGCTTCTAACTGAATTTCTCTGTCTGGTCTCAAACTAATTCTGGCAATATGTTTTAATATTCTAGCTCATTCTCATCTCTGGCTCATTCTGTCTTCACTTGTGTCTAGCTTGTTTCCTCTGCAACCTGTGTCTTTAAATTTGTCCTGATAAGAAACTCTCAGTTAAAAAATTAATAATAGGGGGGTATCCAGAATGGTGCACCAAAAGGCGACCATGTCTGAGGAACAGGGAAACAGTGACTACACAGCCAGCAACAGACAAACTGTGGGCCCTAAGACCCCAGCAATTTTGTTTCCCAGGTGAGAGGAAACCGCATGTTGTGGGAAGCAATATGGTCTATTCTCAGGTCACCCAGGTAAACCCCAAAAGAATTCCCAGGTCTCACAGGTGCTTGGTCACCAGCCAAGAACTACATGCCTGACAGCTCTGATCATCATCCCAGACTGAATTGTGGCCCTACAACACCAGAGACTGGGTTTTCTAGTTGAGAAAAAAACCCACAGCAAAGAAAGCAGGTCTGAGTGACCTCAGGTCACCCAGAAAATCACTGGAAAAGGTCGTGGGCTTCTGCAGGTGCTCAGCCAGCAGCTCAAAGACCCACCTGTGTGCCTGACACACTTTCCCAGACAGAACTGTGGGCCATAAAGCACTAGAGACTGGGTTTCCCTGTCAGAAGGAACCCCCACAGTGAAGGAACCATCAAGTCTGACCTCAGGGCACCTAGCCGAACCCCACTACCTCCTGAAAAGTTCCTGGCAGTCGCAAACGTGGAGGAACTAACTCTCTTGTGCCTGTGTATTCTACTCACCATCCCAGACTGAATTGTGGTCCCCCAAACATGACAGACTGGATCGCCCTGTCAGGAGGAAATACCACAGTGGGGGAAACATCAAGTCTGACACCCAGCTAATCCCTGGAAAAGTTCCTGTAGGCTCTGGGCTCTAGACTACTGCCAAATGCCGGAGTGCTGCACTCACCTACCACAGATAACCACTAGGGTCCTGGAGCACACAGCTCCAACTTCAGACCTACAGAAGCCTGGAATCCATAGGATCAGCCACCAGACACTGCTCCAAGGTGCAACCTGTCTCCCTAGCTAAACTGCCAAACAGAGGGGCTCCCTGGTTCTTCAAGAGGGCTATGCCCAGCAAATGCAGTGCAAGAGCAGCAGCTCACGGAATTCAGAGCAAGAAACCCACTGGCAGGGCAGCTGTGTTCAGGACTTCTCCTAGTGAGAGGAGAGCCTCCTTGACTACCAATAATGCCGTTACCCCATAGGTCCATACACCTGAGCTGAACTGTGGCAATTTGTTGAGAAACAACAGCATTCAGTGATCATACCCTAAAAGCTGAGGAGGCTTCCTTCAGGAACAACCATCTTCCTGCCAAGGGAATTCTACCCACCACAGGTTTCTAGCAGGTACCAGAAACTAACCGCCTACACCTGGGATGCCAGATAGGTAAAGACCAGCATAAAAGCACAACAAACAAAAGCCAAAGCATTATGGCATCTCCAGAACCCAGTTATCCAGGGGCAAGTAGCCCTGGAGACTCTAACATAAGTGAAATTCTAGAAGATGACCTTACATCTATGCCTATAAAGAGGATAATTGAGGAGACAAATAAAATGCACTAAGAAATAGAGGAAGATAAAGTCAAACAGATTATGGTCATCTGTAAATAAATACAGTCAGATGCAGCCGAACAGTTTGTGGCCTTCAGAGAGGAAATAATCAAATCACTGAAAGAAATAAAAGAAACAGGAATGTTCAAATAAACAGTTGAAGGAATTGAAGGAAAAGCAGGAAAATATAGTCAGACAGGTGAAGAAAATTAACAACATGGTTCAAGATCTGAAGATAGAATTGGAAAAATTAAAGAAAACGCAAATGGGGGAAACCATGTCAAGGAAGAATTTAGGGAAGAAAACAAGAACTACAGAGGTAAGCATAACCAAGAGACTATAAGAGATGGAAGAAAGAATCTCAGTTGTGGAAGATATAGTAGAAGAAATTAAGGTATCTGTCAAAGAAAATGTTAAATCTAAAAAATTCTTGACACAAGCTATCCAAAAATCCAGGACAACATGAAAAGACAAAAATCTAAGGATAATAGGGAAAGAGGAGAAAGAAGATTCCAGTCTTCAAGGCATGGAAAATCATTTCAACAAAATCATAGAAGAAAACTTCCCCAATTTAAAAGAGAGGCCTGTAAGTGTACAAGACGCCTACAGAACACCTAATAAATTAGCCTAGAAAAGAAAATACTCCTGCCACATAATAATCAAAACAGTAAGTACACAGAACAAAGAAAAAAATACTAAAAGCTTCAAGTAACATAAAATGGCAAACCCATCAGAATCACACCTGACTTCTCAACAGAAGCTAGGAAAGCCAGAAGGGCCTGGAATGATATCATATAGACACTAAGAGAAAACCCATGTCAGCCTAGACTTCTATACCCAGCAAAACTCTCAACAATCACATATGGAGAAAACAAGATATTCAAGGACAAAACCAAACTTAAACAACACATACCCACAAACCCAGGGTTACAGAAGACACTACAGGGAAAAATACAGCCCAAGAAAGCTAACTACATTCAGGAAAACATAGGAAATAAATAACCTCACTACAGAAACACTAAAAGTAGCCAAACACACAAACACACTACCACAACCAACATCAAAATAAAAGGATCTAACAGCCGCTGGTCATTAATCTCTCTCAACATCAATGGACTCAACTCTCCAATAAAAAGACACAGACTAACAGAATCGGTATGTAAACAAGACCCAACAATCTGTTGCATACAAGGAACGCACCTAAATTACAAAGATAGACATTACCTGAGAGTAAAGGGCTGAAAGATACTTTTCCAAGCAAATGGACCTAAGAAGCAAGCAGGAATAGTTATTCTAATATCTAATAAAATAGATTTTCAACCAAAATTAAAAGAGATGGTGAGGGACACTTGACACTCATCAAAGGAAAATTCCACCAAGAAGACATCAATTCTGAAGATCTATGCCCTCAATACAAGGGCACACATAAATATAAAAGAAACATTAATAAAACTTAAACCACACTTAGATACCCACACATTAATAGTGGGAGACCTTAATACCCCACTCTCAACAAAGGACAGTTCAAAAAAACAGAAATTGAACAAAGAAATAATGACTCTAACAGATGTCATGAATCAAATGGACCTAACAGATCTACAGAACCTTCCACCCAAACACAAAATAATTTATCTTCTTCTCAGCACTTCATGGAACCTTCTCCAAAATAGGCTATATATTTGGTCACAAAGCAAGCCTCAACAGATACAAGAAGATTGAAATGATTCTTTGTATCTTATCAGGCCACCACGGATTAAAGCTGGACCTCACTAACAACAGAAATATCAAAAAGCCTACACACACACATGAAAACTGAATAACTTGCTACTCAATGACAGCTGAGTCAGGGAAGAAATGACTAGGGAAATTTAAAACTTCCTAAAATTCAATGAAAATGAAGGCACAACATAGCCAAAATTATGGGACACAATGAAAGCAGTGCTAAGAGGAAAGTTCATAGCACTAAGTGCCTTCGTAAAGAAATTCGAAATATCTCATACAAGCAATTTACCTCCTCAACTGAAAGTCTTAAGAGTTGGGGGGAATAAATAAGACACACCCAAGAGGAGTAGACAGCTGGAAATAATCAAACATAGGGCTGAAAACAATAAACTAGAAACAAAGAAAACAATTCAAAGAATCAATGAAACCAAGAGCTGGTTCTTTGAGAAAATGAACAAGATAGACAAATTCTTAACCAAACTAACTAAAAGGCAGAGAGATACTATCCAAATAAATAAACTTAGAAATGAAAAGGGGGACATAACAACAGACACTGAGAGAATCTAAACAATCATTAGGTCTTACTTCCAAAGACTATATGCCACAAAATTTGAAAGTCTAAATGAAATGGTGAACTTTCTTGATCAGTTCCACTTACAAAGCTGAATCAAGATCAGGTAAATAAATTAAATATTCCTATATCCACTAAGGAAATAGAAACTGCCATCAAAAAAAAAAAAAAATCTCAGGGCCAGATGCAGAATTCTGCCATACCTTCAAGGAAGAGCTAAAACCAATACTCTTCAAATTATTCCACAAAATAGAAACAGAAAGAACATTACCAAACTCATTCTATGAAGCTACAGTCGCACTGACACCTAAACCACACAAAGACCCAACAAAGAGGATTTCAGGCCAATCTCCGTTATGAACATTGATGCAAAAATACTCAACAAAATACTCACAAATCGAATCCAAGAACACATCAAAGATATCACCCACCACTACCAAGTAGGCTTCATCCCAGTTGTACAAGGATGGTTCAACATATGGAAATCCATTAGTGCAATCCACCATGTAAACAAACTTTAAAGATAAAGAAACATATGATAATCTCCTTGGATGCTGAAAAGCATTTGATAAAATTTAACACTCATTTATTTTTAAAGTCCTGGAGAGATCAGGGATACAAGGCACTTACCTAAACATAGTAAAGGCAATATACAATGGGCCTAGAGCCAACATCAAACTAAATGGAGAGAAACTTAAATCAATCCCACTGAAATCAGGGACAAGACAAGGCTGTCCACTCTCTCCATATCTCTTCAACATAGTTCTTGAAGTCCTTGCTAGAGCAATAAGAAAATTACAGATCAAGAGAACTCAAATAAAAAAAGAAAAAATCAAAATGTTACTGTTTGCAGATGATATGATAGTATATACACGAGTGACCACAAAAATTCTACTAGGCAGCTTCTACAGTTGATAAACACCTATATCAAGGTGGCTGGATACAAAATTAACTCAAAAAATCAGAAGCCCTCCTGTATACAGAAGACAGATGGGCTGAGAAAGAAACTAGAGAAACAACACTCTACACAATAGCCACAAAAGACCATAAAGTACCTTGGTGTAACTCTAACCAAGCAAGTCAAAGACTTTATGAAAAAAAAAAAACTTCCAGTCTCTGAAGAAATAAATAGAAGATATCAGAAGATGGAAAGATCTCCCACCCTCATGGCTCTTCAGGATTAACATAGTAAAAATGGCCATCTTACCAAAAGCAATCTACAGATTCAATGCAATTCCCATCAAATTACCAAGACAATTCTTCACAGACCATGAAAGAAAAATGCTCAACTTCATGTGGAATAACAAGAAACCCAGAATTGCTAAAACTATAAAAGATCTTCTGGAGGTATCTCCATCCCTGATCTCAAGCTTTACTATAGAGCAATAGTAATAAAAACTGCATGGTACTGGCATAGAAACAGAATGGTGGATCAATGGAATCAAATAGAGGACCCTGAGATAAACCTGCACACCTATGGATGCCTGATTTTTGACAAAGATGCCAAAACCATACAATGGAAAAAGATAGCATTTTCAACAAATGGTGCTGGTCTAACTGGATGGTTACATGTAGAAAAGTGAAAATAGATCCATACCTAAATCACCCTGCAAAAAACTAAAGTCCAAGTGGATCAATGACTTCAACATAAAACCAAACACACTAAACCTGTTAGAAGAAAGACTGGGAAAAAGCCTTGAACTCATTGGCACAGAAGACAACTTCCTGAACAGAACACCAACAGCACAAGCTCTGAAATCAACAATCAATAAATGGGACCTCATGAAACTGAAAAGCTTCTGTAAAGAAAAGGACACTGTTGTCAAAACAAAATGACTGCTTACAGATTGGGAAAGGATCTTCACCAACCCTATATCTGACAGTATATATAAAAAAAACTCAAGAAGTTAAAGAGCAACAAATCAAGTAATCCACTTTAAAAAATGGTGTACAGAGCTAAACATAAAATTCTCTGTACAGGAACATCAAATGGTAGAGAAACATGTAAAGAAATGCTCAGCATCCTTAGTCACACTGAAAATGCAAATTAAAATGACCCTGAAATTTCATCTTACACCCATCAGTATGGCTAAGATCAAAAACTCAAGTGACAATACATGCTGGAGAGGATGTGGAGAAAGAGGAAACCTCCTCCATTTCTGGTGGGAATGTACAACCACTTTGGAAATCAATCTGGCATTTTCTCAGACAATTAGAAATAGTTTTACCTCAGTATCTAGCTTTGCCACTCCTAGGCATATATCCAAAATAGGCTCAAGTACATAACAAGGACATTTGCTCAACCATGTGTGTAGCAGTTCTATTAGTAATAGCAAGAACCTTGGAAACAATCCAGTTGTCCCTCAATTGAGGAATGGATACAGAAATTGTGGTACATTTACACAATGGAAACTACTCAGCAATTAAACACAAGGAAATCATGAAATTTGCGGGCAAATGGTGGGATCTAGAAAAGATCATCCTGAGTGAGGTATCCCAGAAACAGAAAGACACACATAGTATATACTCAGTTATAAGTGAATATTAGACATATACTATAGGATAAACATACTAAAATCTATCCATCTAAAGAAGCGAAGCAAGGAAGAGGACACTGTGTAATATGAACAATCCTTACTCAGAAAGGCAAAAAAGACTGAAAATGGAAGAGGGAGGAAACAGGAATGGGACAGGAGCCTACCACAAAGGACTTCTGAAAGACTCTACCCAGCAGTGTATCAGAGCAGACGCTGAGACTCATATCCAAACTTTGGGCAGAGTGCAGGGAATCTTAGGGAAGAAGGGGGAGATAAAAAGACCTGGAGGGGACAGGAGCTCCACAAGGAAAGCAAGAGAACAAAAAAAATTATGAGCCCCAGGGTCTTTTCTGAGACTGATACTCCAACCGAGGACCATGCATGGAGATAACCTAGAACTCCTGCACAGATGTAGCCCATGGCAGCTCAATATCCAAGTGAGCTCCCTAGACAGAGACTGTCTCTGACATGAACTCAGTGGCTAGTTTTTAAATAACCTCTCCCTGAGTGGACAGGGTCAGCCTTACCAGGCCACAGGGGAAAATAATACAGCCAGTCCTGATGAGACCTGATAGGCTAGAGTCAGATAGAAGGGGAGGAGGACCTCCCCTATCACTGGATTGGGTGATGGGCATGGGAGGAGGAGAAGGAGGGAGGACAGGATTGAGAGGGAATGACAATGACGAGGGAGCTACAGCTGGGATAAAATGTGAATAAATTGTGGTAAAGGAAAAAAATTTAAAAACACACCTCAAACTATAATAATAATAATAATAATAATAATAATAATAATAATAATAATAATAACCAAAACAAAAGTCTCTTCTCTCTACCTCACTGCTCTTCAGTGGCTTCCCTTTCCTGTCCTCTTCTGATGGGAGTTGTGCCTATCCTACCTCTGCCTCATTCTGTGTTTCACACTTTGTGCTTCCATTAGATGTCACTTTCAAACATGGCTATCTTCTTCTGTAAGCTAACCTTACATTCATTGTTTGGGGTCAAAGGTGTGTACTAAGTGTGCATCTGCATTCCAGCCAGACCACACAGATCTAGATCTTTGGATGTGATCCCTTGCCAGAGTAGCCATGTTACTGAATTAAAATTCCTCTACAAGTAAAGGAACCAGGTTCAGTTCAGTACTTATGTGACAGAACATAACTGCCTGTAAGTGTAATTCCAAGGGATTTGATTCCATAAACTCATGTGGGCATGTTCACCGTTCGCATATTTTCTAACCTTTTTTTTTTTTATATTAGGACTTCAGAGACAGACATGCCATGACTAAAGCCAAAGCAGTACATGAATAGAAAAAAGCACAAGCATGTCTGTTCTAGGATAGTAACACTGATGTCCCTTAAATCAACAGCTACTTTTTCTTCACATTTCTTTTGCTTTTTTGACTTGTGAATTATTTTATAACAAATAATAAATATTGCTGTAATGATTTAACTAACATATTGCATTATATTAATAAAAAATATTGTTAGTATCAGTATGGTACTGTTGACTTTAATTATGTCATCCAGTATTCCTTTAAATATTTTATTGTGCATATACTCATTTTAATTTTAGTGTAAGCGAAATGTAGTCCAAGGGCAGATGGTTCCAGGATGACTTAATAATCAGAAAACCATTTTTTCACAATCTCACCCTATATCGATTGTAATATCCAAAATGGTCTTTTTTAATTTTATTTTTAATTTATATATTCATTTTACATCCCTATCATAACCCCCTCACACTTCTTCTCCCATTCCCATTCTCTCATCCTCTCCTCACCCACATGCTTCCCCTTCTCCTCAGAAAAGGAAGCTTCTAAACCCCCAACCAACCCACCTCAGCACATCAAGTGACATCAGAACTGAGGTCATCCTCATCCACTGTGGCCTGACAAGGCAGCCTTGTTGGGGAAGTAATCAAAAAGCAGGCAACAGAACTATGTGACAGCACCTACTATTCTTACCAGGCAACCTACATGAAGATCAAGCTGCTCATCAGAATGGTTAAGATCAAAAACTCTAGTGACAATGCATGCTGGAGAGGCATGCTTTAAGGCAGCAAGGGAAAAGGGTCATGTAACATATGAAGGTAGACCGATCAGAATCACACCAGACTTCTCATCAGAAACTATGAAAGCCAGAAGGGCTTGGGCAGAAGTTATGCAGTCTTTAAGGGAACACAGATGCCAACGAAGTCTACTATACCCAGCAAAGCTTTCAATCAACATAGATGGAGAAAACAAAATTTTCCACGACAAAACAAAATTCATGCAATACCTACACAGCAACCCAGCCCTAAAGAAGGTACTAGAAGGAAAACTTCAGTCCAACAGAAACAATTACACCAAAGAAAATATAGGATACAGATAATTTCCCAATGACAACAACAACAAAAAAAGCAATGAATCACAGTAAGACCACCAACTTCACAATAAAAGGAACTAACTGTCATTGGTCACTATTATCTATCAAC
>JAQQSO010002202.1:0-14587 GCA_028658305.1 Pachyuromys duprasi | reverse complement strand
CAGGAATTTTAGCAAATGTAATTACAGCACAAACTGTAATTCTAGGGGATTCCCCAAACAGTCAGCCCTTCCCCAGATCTCTTCTCAGGCCCAGAATGCCAAAGACTAGATAAAACTGAGAGCCCCCAATTCCAAAACTGCTCACTAAAAGAGGGGGCAGGAGAATGTGTGCTGAGGCCAGCCTGTCTTTGGCAAACTGAACCCCAAGGGCCTTCTCTCTGAGGAGCAGCAGACTTGGCTGATGAAGTTGCAGGTGGGCACGCAGAGCAAGACCTGCACAGAGGCCCAGAGGGAAAGCTCAGAGCTTCAGCACCCCCATCCTGCTGCAAGCCAGAATGAGATGTCTTCTGGCTTGGCAGCTGGTGATTTTGGTGATGTGAGGAAAAGGTGGTATTCTACAGGTGCCCAGAACCCAAATATTGTACAGTGGGAAATCCTGAGCCAGTTTGCAAAGGGTTTGAAGGTGGCTCTCAAGAGAGGCAAGTATTTATCTGAAAGCTCAGATCCAGCTGGACTACAGACCAGGATTAAAGTAAAACTTCCTTCTACAGCCAGGTTCTAATACCTCAGGGGGAAGACAGCAAGTGGCTAACAGAAGCTCTCAACCCTCCTACCCCACTCCCACCGTGGCTCACAGGTTTGAATTATTTACAAGGGTTCTCACAGTAGCAAGGACTAGATGAAGTGATCTATTGGATGACCTTTAGCATGTCTGAGGATGCATCAGACCTCAGTCAGTGCTGCATGAAACGAAACATGTGCCATTGGAAATGAAGAGCCACCAGGCTTCAGGATGGACTGACTTAGCACAAAATTGCTCTGTGGAACGGCAGGGTTGGCTAATAAGTGTCTATACTGCTACTCTTCCCAGTTCTGTGAGAAGATACCCAAGGAGCAACTTCAGGGAGAAAGGCTTTATTTTGGCTTGCGGGTCAAGGGAACACAGTCCATCATGTCATGGAAACCATGGAGGTTGGAGCAGCCCTTGGCTACCGTGGCAGGAGCATGTTGCTGCTTGGTCAGATCTGTGTGGATCAGACAGCAGAGAAAGCTGCTGGTTCTCAGCTGGCTTTCTCTTCTCTTCCCTTTTGTACTCAGCTCAGACCCCCAACCCATGGGACAATGTGGGCCTACTTCAAGGCAGGTCACCTCTCCTTAGTCAATTTCCCCCTTGAAAGCCCTCACAGGTAGAAGCAAAGTGGAGCCTCACTAATAGCTTAGGCATTTATCAGCCCAGTCATGGTGCTCCACACCTGTAATCTCAGCACTAGGGAGGCTGAGGCAGGAGGATTGCCAGGACATCAAGGCCAGTCTAGGCTAAAGAGTCTCAAAAAAACAAAGGCAAGCAAATGACAAAGAACAGCAAACAAAAACAATGCTAACAATACTAATACTAATCAGTGATACCACTGAGGAATGCAGAAGGTCATGGAGTAGAATGCAATGCTGTCCAACATGGAGGAGGAGAAGAAAAAAGAGAATGAATAGACGATGTTCAATGAGATATTACTGGGAACAAGACTGGTGAAAGACATCAATCCACAGTTTGAAAATGCTCAGAAAATGCCAACTAGGACAGACAAAGCTGTTAGGCACTCTTGGTGACAGCTGGAGTCCAGAGCTGAACAGCAAGTCATGAGTGGCCACAAAAAGCATGCGCCACACGTAGGAAAACAAGGCACCTGTGAGCACTGTGTTTGCAGCACGCAGAGGAGTCACGCAAAACTGTGAACAGTCATCTTTAAAGTACTAAAAAGGCACGTGAGTGTGAACACCCACAACCACCACCTGGAATTCCATACTCTGCAAAAATTCGCTTCAAAAGTAGGGACAAGCCACTCGTGGACTGTTACCTACTGTGAAATGTAACCTCTGAGAGGAAATTCCAGAAGCAAATGCAGCGCCCTTACCAGTTGTCAGTGGTGTTATTGATTCCCAGCGGACACAGGTGATTGTCAGCGAGGAGGTGTAGGTCTTGCTCTACCTCAGGGCATGAGGGACCCCTGCCCTGATGATACTGACGGTAGCAACTGCATCTGTCCTAATTACGATGCCTTGCTGCATTTTCTAAGCCCTGCTCATGGGGGGACATCGAATCTCCAGGTGGCAAATGTATATGAATCTGCTCTTCTCATGAAATAAAAATGGTTAACTTAAATAAGGCGAAATGAGCACATCTTCAAAGGGTAAAAGTTAAGAGAATTTTCTCCCGTCATTTCTCTCCAATCATTACTGAAATAATTTCTTTCGGCTGAAGAGACAGTTACATAATTTCCAACCTACGAAGCAATGAGGAGCCCAGAATGGCACACATTTGTGAATATATGAGAGCAGAGTAATGTGAGACACTGTTCTTCACTGTCTGTCTGTCTGCCTCTCTCTCTCTGTGAGAGAGTGTGTATGTTTTCTACCATCTATTGAGTATCTCCACCACACATGGAAGACTGGGGACTGAGATCCCCAGCAAATGCCCCCTGACTTTCCACATAGCCATCCTTGCAGATTTCAGCAACCTCCAAAAGAATGTGGACTTTAAAAATCAAAACCACCCTCCCCCTTCCCCAACTGTCTCCCTCTTTTGTTTCCTATCCACCTGAGGCTGAGAATGAGGTGGACACCGTCACCTGCCACATGCTTTCGTTGCCATGATGTTTCTGCCTGTGTGCACGTGGCCAACAGACCCTGGGCTAAATCCACTGAAAGCATGAACCAAACCGACCCTTCATCCCTTTGGTTCTTCCTGCCAGATATTCAGTAATGGGATGTAAAGTCTGAATAATGCAGCCCGTCTGTGTGTCTGTCCTCCATCCATCAGTAGATGCTCCATGGCTCCATCACCTGTGTTCTGTTGCGATTCTCAACACCCAGCCCACCTCTCCCTAGCTACCTATGGAAGACACAGACTAGCACACTGACTGCATCCCCCTGCAGTATCACTCTTCCAGACTCGGGAGACAGGTGGCCTAGTGTAAAAGGTCATTTATTTGGAAGAAAAGATGTCTGGAGTGATTGATGACCACGTCTCCCAGCTGGCATATTTGGGGACAAAGACATTCATATTTCTGAGTCTAGACTTCTTAAAGTGGGGGTGTTGCACTCCTTGCTGCATAATTCTTCATGATGCCTGTGTTATTTCCTCAGTGAAAAATTGTGGGAGCTTGCAAGGTTGTTAAGCTGATCCACTCCATCTAGGGGTCGGTGAGATTTTTAATCACAAGGTATCTCTTTGTCCTCAAGGACAATTCATTGCTGATTGCTCTCCTGTGAACTCAGCAGCCAGGTGAAGGTCAGCCTCTCACATTAGGCTGTGGATGAATGCCTCAGCTGTGACAGCCCCCACACAGACTTGGAATTCGGAGGCTTTGTCTGAGCCCTGGGTGACTGCTCCCCAGTTGTTGACTGCACCCCAGTTGTCCTAGTGTGCTTTCCATTACTGTGATAAACCCCACAGCCAACAGCAATTTAGGGAAGAAAGAGTTTATTTCAGCTTGCGCTCAGGGTTGCAATCCATCCCTGAGGAGGTCAAGAAAGGAAGTCAAGGCAGGGACCTGAAGGTAAGAACTAAAGCCAAGGCCATAGAGAAACTCTGCGCACTGGCTTGCTGCCCAGCCTGCTTTCTTAGACATCCCATTGAATGAAAACAAATAAAAAAGAGAAGGACATGACAGCTCCTAGGTATGGTGGAGAAGGTTTATTGTAGATAAAAGCAAGAGCATAGCCAGAGGAGAGACATTTGGGAAGAGTCCAGTGTGAACATGGCCAGACTGTGCCAGGCATGTGAGGAGAGGGAGAAGGGAAAAGTAATCGCAGAGCAAGAGGGGCAGCCTGAGCCAGGAGACTGGCCAAGAGACCTAAGGGTAAAGGGTAGACAAAAAGCCAGGTAACCAAAATGGCTGGATTATAGAGGAAAGGGCAGTTGGGGGAAGGTCAGCCCAACCCATGTACCGGAGAAATTTAGGGTAGAGCCAGGGTATGCCAGCCAGAAGGATCCTCTAACAGGGAGGGGACTGAGGGATGCTGAGAAAACTTGGCAGCTAGGTCTGCTTTGATATGCTAAATTGACACCTCAGCCATTTGACCTGGGTTTAAGGCAAAGGAATGGACATCAGAAGACGGAGAAAACAGGGACCAGGAAAGGAGTCTACCACAGAGGGTCTCTGAAAGACTCTTCCCTGCAAGGTATCAAAGCAGAGATTGAGACTCATAGCCAAACTTTGGACAGAGTGCAGGGAATCTTATAAAAGAAAGGGGGGAGATAGTAAGACCTGGAGAGGACAGGAGCTCCACAAGGAGAGCAACAGAACCAAAAAATCTGGACACAGGGGTCTTTTCCAAGACTAATACTCCAAGGACTATGCATGGAGATAACCTAGAACCCCTGCACAGATGTAGCCCTTGGCAGTTCACTGTCCAAGTGGGTACCCTAGTAAGGGGAACAGGGACTGTGTCTGACATGGACTCAGTGGCTGGCTCTTTGGTCACTTCCTCCTGAGGGGGGAGCAGCCTTACCAGACCACAGAGGAAGACAATTCAGCCACTTCTGATGAGACCTGATAGACTAGGGTCAGATGGAAGGGAAGGAGGACCGCCCCTATCAGTGGACTGGGGGAGGAGCATGGGAGGAGAAGAGGGAGAGAGGGTGGGAGTGGGAGAGAATGAGGAAGGGGTCTACAGTTGAGATACAAAGTGAATAAACTGTAATTAATAAAAAAATTTAAAAACGAAAGAAAAAAAGACCTAGCACCCATGACCAGCTCCTCAGGGCTGGCACTGCTCACAGTAGGCTGAGCCCTCCCATATCAACAATCAGGTTAAGAAAATATCCCAAGGGCATGCCTGTAGGCCAATCTGATGGAAACATCTCCTCAACTGAGAGTCACTTCCCAGTTGATTTTATCTTGTGTCAATTTGACAAAATATTAATTGGCACCCCAGGCCTCAGATGCCACACATGGAGGGACCCATATGCTCCCTCCAGCTCTCGGACTCATCTCTCAAATTTCACAAAATTCTTTGATCTTGTGTCTTTAATCCAAAGGTTCCCTTTGGTAATCCACCTCACCCTCAGTAAGGCTTTCTGTCCTCACCCAGCACAGCTGTGTTGCACAGAAGTTCACATAGGACCCAGCTGCAGCTGCTGCTGCTGCTGCTGCTGCTGCTGCTGCTGCTGCTGCTGTGTGTGAGTGTGTGTGTGTTTGTGTGTGTCTACTATCAGTGCATAGTTGGGTAGAGAGAATGAGAACCACTCCCCAGCTGAGGCAATCCAGGGCAGAAGCAGTTCAAGGTGAGGCTTAAGTGGGAGGCAGCTGCACAGACCACCCCAGCACCCTCTAAGGATTTGAGCAACCCAGGTGCACACCCCAGGCCCAGTCCCCACCTCCCCATGCATGCGCCAGTCTCAGTCCCTACCCTCCTTCCTGCTCTCCGAGTGTGCAGCTCAGGATTGCCAGCTCGCCCAACAACCCTGGAGAAGCCCCGGCTGCACAGTATGCTGCCAGACATGCTTCTTACATGTTCGTTGCTCTGGTCTGCTGGCAGAGCCGGTGGCGTGGATGGATACCATTTGCTTTTCAGGTCTCCAAGCCCAGTTCATGCCAGCCCCACCTGCATCTTGTATAGTGACCCTCCATGCTAAGGATTGTGTCTAGAGGACCAGGTCATCTCAGGGTAACTGAGTAAGAGATGCCCTTAGGATTTTTCTCATGGTACCCATCATCGGGGGCGGGGGTCCCTTCTGCTTATTCTTTTGTGCAAATACCATCCTGTCCCAGTGCAGCCAAAAGAGAACCTTTCTCTTCCACTTGTTTCCTAGGCTTTAGTTCGGAGGCTCTGTACTTTCTTGCACTACCCGGGGTTCTGTTTCCTTCGTGATGCATGAATCTCTCCACACGAACTCCACCTCCTATTGTCCCTCCCAAGGGACAAGCTGGATTGCTCCTCTAGGCTCTTTGCCCAAGAACTACCTGGGGTAGCAAGTTACTGTATTAGTTATACTTGTGTCATGATTACCACAGTCCCTGACAGAGACAAGGAAGGGAAGATTTATTTTGACTCATAGTTACACTGAGTCTTCAGTCCACCAAGGTAGAAAAGGCATGCCGGTGATAGTCGCCCCTTGCATGTGTCAGGAGCTTATGGTAAAGCCTCCTCACACCATGATGTACTTTTCAGGACACAGGCTAGGACCTGAAACAAACCACCTTGGTTGAGTTACCAATAGGATCCTTGTTCTTGTCTGGAACCCCATGAGCTGGGCATCTCTGCCCTCTGTTGATCTTTTGTTTTCCCAGCACTTCCTTGGCTTCTCTATTCCACAAACCAGTTCTATAAGACAAGAACCACAGGTTTGCTCCATGTGCAGCCATATTCTCAAGCTTCTCTGAGTCAGGAACTTCTGCGTTGCTATGACATTCCCTCACCAAATCACGTAAGGGCTTATTGATATTTATTTGGACTCCTGACCTCATGGGGTTTCAGTCCACCATGGCAAAGGAGGCCTGTAGAGGAGCCCAGTTCATGGTAATAGGAGCAGTCAGCAGAGGCTGTTCACAGCACAGCAGACCAGAAAGCAGGGTGGGAACCAAGCATTCACAGCATGAACTGTGTTAATTCAATGCCCCCACCATTACAAATAATTGAGGCTGGGTGAATATGTAACTAAGACATTTACTTATTTACAGTTTCAGAGCCTGGGGTTCAAGATCAGGCAGGCTCCAGTTTGGTCTTGATGAAGGCCTTACCGTAGATGACATCACTGCAGTGGGATTGTGTGTACCCAGGATGACCACAGCCAGGGAGAAGAACAGGGAGCCACAGAGGAGAGGGTCACTCTTACAGCAACTGTCTCACTTTGAGGAACTAATCTGTACCCTGTGTGTATGGCATTCCCAAGGACAGTCCCCAGGGACCCTGCCACATCCTCCTTGGCCCTGTCTCCTAATGGTCCCATACCCTCTCCCCATGATCACAGTGGGGGTCAACCCCCAGAACATGAGCCACTGGGGACAAAGCACATCCAAACCAGGTCAGCAGCCAACATCCTGTCTCCAATAATTCTGAATTGCCGCAGATAGCTAACTTTACAGGAGAAATGATGACTTAGTCTATGGTTGAAATGCATGGCCCCTGTCCTGTGAGTGAATAGTTTGCAGAGGAGTGTGAGGGGCAAAGGAACTCAATCATGACTCAATTCCCACAACAACAGTTATCTGTTTCCTTAGGATTGGAAAGTTGCCTATAGAATCAGTAAGCCAAAAAGGAACAGAATATAATAAACTAGAGTAACTTCTTGGGGCTACAATAAAACCAGCATACCGCACATAGTGTTAGACATAACACCTGCTTCCAAAAATAAGCATTTATCAGAGTGACACTTCTGCATTGTTAAGGATCTTGTAGGATAATTTAATGGCAAGCATTCTTCAGTCCACTCATTTTTGCTGATTCAAATGTAGCAAAGGACTTATGGGAAATGTCGCAGGGAAAGATTCACATGGGACCAGAGGTTGACACTCAGGAATTATTGCGTTGCATATACATGCTGAAATGAAGGAAACCAGGGATGCACTTTAACCAAACAAACCGCCATCTACCCCCTAATGCTCCAGCCTGTTGGCTCACTTGACAGACATGTCATTGAGAATAGGGAGTGTCATTGAGAAAGGGCTGGACCCTTTAGAGATCCATGCACATTCCTGACCCTCTTACAAACCACAACTTGCATGGGTCTTTTCAAGTCCTTTACCCCCCTGTGAACTGGAACAATGCCAGGCCACCTCCACAGGCCACCTCCAGGGTGAGCATGTGTTTGGACAGAAGCAAGTTCTACACATAGTGAACATACGAGGTGCGCCTCTTCCCATCCGAGAGTCTCACACCAGCCTGGAACACAAGCATGAGCAAACATTTGCATTCCCCAGGGACTCCTGCTCCAAGCAGGGACCCCGGCACTGAACTCACTTTGTGGCTCCAATATTCTCAGTTGCTCCTCCCACATCCAGGAGCCTCGAGACTACAAAAGCCTGAATTACCCAGATTCTGGAAGGCAGTGCAGAAGGAAGCCTGGAAAGAAGCCGGGTTTGGGGTCTTTGGTTGCCTTGTGCTCCTGTCTGGAAGGCTTAGTTGGTGGCTGGCCTACATTTTATAATCAGGGTCACCGATAACATCTGTTACTGCCATGTGTTACATTTCAAAACAAGTGTGTATTTACACAAACAGTCACGGATGCACCAAAGTGCATCTAACAAGGTATGGGTACCATAAGCCTTGGGTATCTGGACAAACAGGACAGTGGGGGAGGCACAAAGTAAAGATGTCAGAGAAAACTTGGAAGTGCTGGTTCCAGTGCCCCGTGAACAGCTTAGTCCCTTAGGAGGAAGTGGCAACACTGAGTGCTTTAGAAAACAGCAAAACCGGTGAGCGCGATCCAGTCCATTCCACGTGTTTCTGTGCTTTCTGAGTTTCTAAAGCTTGTGCTCTCATCTACAGCCGCCATCAGAGGAGAGCATGAGTGGTGAACGGGTACGAACTGCAATGTAGCAACATCCTGTTTCGATATTTGTCCTGTTCTGCAGTTAATCCTTGTCTGGTCTCCCCACCATCTCAGCCTAACTCTCCACCCCCCGCCCCACACAAACAAGTATCCTGAGACCTTGTGTAATCTGAGCCCTCCAGAGTCCTCACCAGACTCGCCCCTGTCCATGCAGGGACCCTGTGGATCTGCCAGACCTCTGAAACACTGCAGTCCCACAACCCTGTCGCCCATCTTGCTCTTCCGATCTCTCCAGCCTGTGCAGTCATTCTTTTTGATTTCTCTGTCCTGTTAGATCACCCCTCATTTGCTTCTGCATTCGGGATGTAATGCAGCTATTATTCTAGCTGCCCTAGCTGTCATCCCCCATCTACATGTTTGGGAGATAATTCAAACAATGGATTCTATGCTTCAAATTAATAGTTTTGTTAATTGCAAGACTAAATTTAGTTGTAAGGGCTACATGAAGCAGGGACACCCATCTGTTACTGGTGTCATTTGAAGTCTTATAACTCTCTGGAAATGCATGTGGCAGAAAGCCTCGAGAGCCTTCTATCATTAATCCTCTTTAACCTGGCAATTGAACTCCTGAAAATCCCATCTGTGAAATAAATCCCAAACCTAAGTACGAAATTAGAGACATTCAAGAGAGTATTCTTCCTAATTATCCCCAAATTACCCTATAATAGTAAAATGGCCTCAAAAATGGGAGAAAGCACAATGCAGCATCACAGTGTATGTCGGTGTGAAAGTGACTGGGGGAGGGGGTGATGGACAGTTGGCTGAAGGACCTACAGGAATGAACAACTGGATAAAAAGAGCTGAGAGGTGGACCCCAGATATGTTCAAACCCATGGTCCTCAAGTTCTGCAAAGCTAAGGGCCAGGACCTCAGGTTCAGACAGTAGGCATGTGTTTTGTTCCGTAGGCCAGGGTGTTATAGAGAACAGAGGTCTGGGCTCCCACCTAGAAAAATGGATTAGCTAGCTGACCAGGGCTGGGAGCTAAGGCAGGGATCCCAAAGCAGTGGGCCTCTTCTTCGCTTAGATGTCAAGTCCTTGGGCTGAGCTGGCCTGAAGGTGGACTCACTGGGGCACTGGAACATCTGCTGACCATGGCCTTTCAGTATGGCCTGGGCTTCTGGCCATGGGTACTTGGATATAAGAAGGGTAATTCCTTTTTTCCTTTCTTTCTTTTTCTTTCTTTTCTTTTCTTTCCTTTTCTTTTCTTTCTTTCTTTCTTTCTCCTTCCTTCCTTCCTTCCTTCCTTCCTTTCTTCCTTCCTTCCTTCCTTTCTTTCTTTGTGTCTGTGTGAATATGTGTGTGTGTATATGTATGTCTCTGAGCATGTGTGTGCATGTATAGGCAAGGGTGCGTGTACACAATTCAAGCATGTGTAAAGAGAAAATGTCCCTGACTTTCAGTCCTCCTTGGGCACTGTTCTGAAAGTTTGAGACAGGATCTCTCCTTCAGACTGCATTACTCTGGCTGGCCAGTAAGTCCATCTGCCCACCTCTATCCCCCAGCACTGGGATTAGACTCATATGCCACCATGCTCAGGTTCTTACATACATACTGGGTGCACAAATCCAAGTCCTCAGACCTGCATAGCATACTTTACCAACTAAGACTAAGCTATAATTCTACCCTAGAGAAAGGGAGTTTTAAAGCCATCTTCCACTTAGGAACCAATTAGGAGCTTCAGAGCATTTATGACCTCACTGCACAGGTCACTGAGAGTCTCTCATCACTACTGACTGTAGCCATGCTGTCGACCTAATACTCAAAAAGCTAATGTGTCATAAGAACATCATTTCAGGCTTTTGCCACAACCACCTCAGATGCCATCATTCGTCCATAATTGCAGAATGAACTGCATCATGTTCTCAGCTTCTGGAATTCATCTATAAGAAGCATCTTCCCTCTGTTTTGCTTTTGAGAATTTCCTAACAGAAATTAAAGTACAAACTATGAGTGTAGAGGTATGTTACTTAACACCAAAGGCTCATTAGTCCCGATCCTAGAAAGGCCCCAGGAAGTGAGCATTGAATGAATGTTAGGCAGACTTTGTTTGCATCCAAATGAGGATTGCATGAGAAATGACCTGTATGGTCATGGGCAATAAACAGGACAGCACAATGCAAACAATATAGAATGCCCGTCGACCACAAGTTTTATGGAAACAGTGACACGTATGAAAAGTCTGTACATATTCCATACAGACGAATTTTAGCAAAATGATGACTTTAATTGCATTTGGTTCATTCTATAGAGGTAGACCCATGGGTTCAGAAGGGGTACTCATACTGCCTCCCTCCATTTTAAATATTGAAAATTTAAATGTATGTTCATTCAGTGACCTTTCCGAAGGTCACTTACAAATCCCTATCATCCTCCCCTCCCCACTGTGGTCATGTCACTTCTAGTTTTGGGTGTCATTTCCCTGCTTAGACTGTAGCTCACTGTGCACTGTCACACCTGTGTGTGATCATAATACGTTGGTTTGGGTAAGCAAAGGAGTTGGTGGCTGACGTTCTTATGAGGCATCTTATATTGCTGCTCAATTCTAATAGAAAGGAAATCCTGATGTGTGTCAATTCATACTTTTGTCTATATTTTATATTTGTCTATATTTATATCGGTTCATATTTTAGCTTCCTTTTCAGTACTGTGATAGACACTGTAACCAAAAGCAACTTCCAGGTAACAATCCATCACCAAGGGAAGTCATGGCAGGAACTCAAGGCAGAAACTCAGAAGAGACCATGAAAAAATACTGCTTATTAGCTTGCTGGGATAGCTTTCTTTATATTGCCCAGGCCCTCTCCCTACAGATATGGCCCATGATAAACTGAGCCTTTCTATGCCAATCAGTAGTTTCAAAAAGTGCTCTGTGTGGGCCTGCATATATGGCTCAGTGGTGAAGGTCATTTGTTTCTTTTGCAGAAAATCTATGGTTGATTCCCAGGATCCATATGGCAGTTTACAACCATCCATAACTTTGATTTTAAGGAATCCGGTGCCTTTTTCTGACCTCCATGGGTACAACACACGCATGTGATACACACACATCCATGCAAGCAAAACCCCCATACATACAAATCCTTGACACATGTGATACATGAACATACACATACATGTAAGCCAAGAATTCACTCAAATAATTAACATTAGGACCAGGCATACATGTGATATACACACATACCTGTAATCAAGACACACACACTCTCTCTCTCATACACACACTTTTGATGTAAGGTACTATTTTCCCCTCAGCAAAGTTGAGGTTACTGAAGTCTGAGAATATGCAGAGGTCTTAGCTGGCTCCCAGATGGGAACCAGGCAGAACAAAAGTCATTCAAAAGTAGATCAGACTCCAGCAAGACCAACTATGCACCAGGACAGTCTCCTTCTGTGTACAAGTTACTTCATTCCTGCCGTACAAAAAGCAAACATTCCCTGAAAAAGATATCAGATGGCTGCATCCCAGGGGCTCCTTCCCATCATGCCAGGTCCTTACAGGAATGCCTGCAATCCAAGAATTTGAAGGCAACAGGAGGATCCCCACGTGTTCCAGACCACTCTGACCTACACAGTAGAGCTCAGGAGTAGGACAGTGACACCATGTCTCAAAATAAAGAGAAACAGAATAACATAGAAAATGTCAAGACAAACAGGAGTAGAAACAAAAACATGGAGACTACATTGGCAATGTCAGACACAAACAAAATTAAAAGTCAAGCTGAAGTATCTCACTGGAGAATGAAAGAACGGGTAACTACAAATCCCAGGGAGTGGAAAGAGCGTAGGAGCCAGAGGCAGTGGGTGACTGCAAAGAGACAGTATCTTTTTGGACACAGAAGGACAGCTGTACACATGAATTCAGAACAGTTGAGACATAATGGACCAAACCTGTGTAAGCCTAAACCAGACCAAATGCCAGCGTGGATGGAGATCTGGGCACCAAGTTCCACCCCATCTGAGGAGCTCTTGGCAGGTCCCACTTGTGAGATGGGAAGGGTCAGTTTTCTCTAAGAAATGTAGCCCCCTGTTATTATGTTGACCACATTCCAGTGAAAGGCCACACAACCCAAGAATATTGAACAACAGAAGTCAGCCTTTATGAGAGAAATGAAGAGCACGAAATTTAGTGAGAACAGAAGAGGGGATGCATCTCAGAGCAGCTGAGGAGAAGAGTGAATAATCCGAACACACTGTATGAAATTCTGAAAGAACTAATTTAAAAAAGAAAAGACAGGAAAAAGAAAGAAACCCAATTTGCCATTCTCCCCATGTTCCTCCGTGCAGCTGGCCTAGTTTTGCTCTTGAAGCAGCTGAGGCCAGGTGTGGCCTCTGCTGCTGCAGCGGTCTCTGGGGACGTGCACAGGCGGTGACCCTGGTGTCACCTCCAGAGCTCCAGTCTGAGTTCCCCTTCTTTGCCCATCGAGCAGCTGCTCTTCACTGACCTCTTTTCCCCCTGAAAAGTCTCCCGGACAATTTTAGAACTGTGTTTGCCTCTCCTCCCACCTTGTGGAGCTGCTTCTCACACCTCCTACTGTATCCCAGTCTCCACACCTCAGCTTGCCTCGGCTCCTGTCCTCCAACTCTGCTCCCCCACCCTTGTTTCCATACAGTATCTTTACTGTTCGTTTGATCATTATGTCTCCAGCCACGGGCATCATCCTTAACTCAGATTTCATTGCTTCTGTCATATACAACAACAAGAGGAGTAACTACCACCTCTCATTTGCTGTGTCTCTAATGTCCCTTCCAGGAGCCCCTTGCCGCCTACCCCCTTTGCCATGGTTACTGTCCATACAGATGTCACCTATCCAGATGCTCCAGCTCAGGCCTAGCGTGAGTGCTCTCTACTTTCTCTCTTTTCCACATCCTGGTTCCTCAGTAAGTCATCATGGCTGTGCCCTTACCATGCATTCTGAACTCCCCGGTTCTTCCCAGATCCAAGCCAACACCAGGGATGATGTGTAACCCAGGACATTCACCAGCTAGACAGTCTACTGGCCTCAAGCCTGAGAGTCCATCTGGACATGAGGATCTTCTATACCCAGAATCCCCTCCCAGGGCCACAGCGAGAATGGCCTTAAAATCAGTTTTCCCTGTACTTTGCATCACAGAGATACTCATCTGAGCTCCCTTTCTCCTCTGCTTGGTGTCCTTTCTGACATCTTTGTTTGTAAGTGTTGTGTTAGTTCTGCCATTTGCTGCCTTGTCTCTTCCCTCAGGGCAGACCTGTTGACTGGAGACTGCTTCTGCAGCAAGGTCCCAGGGTCTGAAGTGAGGAGAGCACTCAAGAATGTTTTGTGAGTCAATGTGATTGCAAAGGTCCTAGAAATTAGAATACCTGTAGATTTTTCCTCATCACCTTCACTTACTGTGTATCTAAGAACCGAGTCATATTCCCAGACTGCTGAACACAGGTGCCTGATTCTCCTGCTGCTCATCACCCATGACTCAGAAGGGGACTTTGAGGGATACATGTAGAAGCTAGTTTTCTCCTGCCACCATGTGAGTCCTGGAAATCAAACTCAGAACATCAGAGTGATGGCATGTGTCTTTACCTGCTGTTTTTAAACAAAATATCAAACATTTGATTTTACCAATAAAGACCAGGGAACCAGATGGTGCAGTGAAAGTTTGCTAGCCCAGAGAGGCAGAGAAAGCACCCAGCTCACCTTCCTCCTCAGCCAGTGTTCCAAATGGAATGGTCCTTCCCCACACCAGCTCAAAAACCCTTCAAACTGAATGCACCTCCCTTCTACTCCTGCGTCTCTCTATCTGTCCTACTGACTTCCTCTTACTCTCTGCGGTTTCTACCTATGTACGCATCCTGTCAACTGGTTGCTTGCTCTTTCTCTTGAACCTGTGGTTGACTTTATTTAGTCCTGTTTACAATAAGCAGAAAGCTCTTGGATTAAAGGTGTGTGCTAGGGCCGAGCCACACCACAACTGAAAACATGTGTTTCTAGTATACAATACAATCTCAGAGTCACAGTGTTACCCACTGGGCCATCTTCCTGGATCAAGGTTGGGGTTTAAGC
>JAQQSO010002201.1:0-14587 GCA_028658305.1 Pachyuromys duprasi | reverse complement strand
CCAGTTTAGCTTTACCAAGAAAATGTATATTTTAGTTTTACGTCCCCATGGTAAAATTATACTTCAAACTCTACTCCACTATAGGAACCATATGTCTTATTTTAAAAAAAATAACAGCTTTTTAGAGGGTACATTTCACACAGCACAGGATCCATCCCTTCACCTTTATGTTGGTGTTTTGCATATATACACAGAGGTATGCAATCACCATTACTCTTTTATTTTAGAATACTTCATCTCCCACAAACAAAAATCCCTTCCTCATTCATTAGCAGTAGGTTCTGAAGGGGAGAAGAAAAATAATGGCAACCAAAAATCTATTTTATATCACTATGTTTTTGCCTGCTTTGGACAGACAGTATAAAGAGAAGCATATGTGTGGGGCTTTATGACTGAACTCTTTTTCCCTTAACATAACATTTTCTCAATACATCTGCACTGTAGCATGTGTTAATACTCCCTCCTTTCGTCCAAATTATATTTTGATGCCTGCAATGCCATTTTTATTTATTTGTTTTATTAATGCTTTCATCTGTTGATTGACTTTGGGTTGTTTCTGCTTTGGGGGAGTCTATATGCAATGTCACGGTGAGCATGTGTTTATACATTTTTATATAGAAATGGTCTAATTTTTCTTGGGTATATGCACAAAGAGAATTGCCAATTCATATGAAACCCTATGTTCAACATTTCAAGGCTCTGTTAGTCTGTTAATTTGGCATTTCACAGTCACATTAGAACCTGCAATAGGTTCTGATTTTTCTGCATCTTTACTAATACTTGTCATCGCTGCCATCTTTAACTTAAGGTATTCTAAAGGCTTGCCCTGATAATGCATAGTTGAGATTTTATCATCCCTAGGGATGTACAGTCTAGAACACCCTCCATTTATTTTTTTATTTTCCCCCTTTTATTGAAAATAGATTATTTTTAAAGATAATACATCCCAATTACAATTTCTCCTTCTCTCTACACTTCCCAGCTTTGTCCCATGTCTCCTCCCATCCAGATCTACCTCCTTTCTGATTTTCATTAGAAAAGAATAGACTCCTAAGAGACAACAACAAAACATAACAAAATAAAATATAATTATATGATAAAACAAAAACCATCACTTCAAAGTTGGACAAAGCAAACCAACAGAAGGAAAAGAGCCCAAGAGAAGGCACAACAATCAGAGACTCATTTGTGCACACATTATGGAGTTGCATAAAATGTTAAACTGAAAACTAAAATACTTTCCATGTGATCATTTGCTCCTGGGATATTTTCTTGTAGAAATGTGTACTTTGTATGATTTAATTAGAAAGTTTGTCATTGGTCATTGATTTGAAAAAAAAATCCTTAAGATATTCTGAACACTGTATTCCTCCTGTACATGCATTGAAGATAGCTTCTCCCATTCTGTGGATTGTGTTCTCACATATTTAGAACATCATCCTTTGAAGCACAAAACTTATAGTCCTCATGAACTCTGATTTGTCTATTTATTTATTTTATTGCTTGTGTTTTAGGAAGCTCTGGAAAATACAAATTCATTGGGATATTTTTTCTTTAAACTCCTCTGAAACTTGGCTTTTGAATTTTGATCTACAACCCATTGTAAAGTAATTTTCATAGCTGATGTAAAGTAAGTGTTCAAGATTCTTTTACATTCAAATATCCAAATATTCAAGCCCTATTCATTAAATGACTGGCTCTTTGACCTACTCTATTGTTTCTTGCAAACATTTCAAAATCAGAAAATATAATTATCTAATTACATTCTTTTCCAAGGTTGTATTTTTGCTATCTAAATCCCATGCATTGCTACATGGGCCCATGCTGTCTTTGTGTCAGTATAGTCTAGGGCAGAGTAGAAATATACTTTAATTTACCCTTATATCATTCCCTAAAACATGCATATATATCTCTCTATATAAAGTGGTCACCTTGTTTTTCACTGCTTGTAGCCTACCCTGATTTGATGTCTGGGTCCAAAACCTGACAAATGATTACAATCTAATTGTTTGGTGATTGATTCAGAAAATAATTCTTTATAGCAGCCAAGTTAGTCAGATTCAATCTGAGGATTTTTATGTGAGCTACCAGAGAAGAAAATATATATTTCCATGTAAAATTGCCTAAATATGACATAGAAACCCAAGACTGTCATGAATATTCTTACCACCAAGAATGAAGAACTGCCAAAGAATAAAACCAATGCAAAAGCAATGTAGATAAATATCATGAAGCATGAAAATGAAACCTGAATACAATGCCATCTTAACTCTTGGACATAGTTGTCCTTGAAGCATGCAAAATTTAAATAAGTATGGATCATTTATACTAAAACATGTCGTAATTAAGAAGAACAAGTGAACTGAAGAAACACCGTATACACACACACATGCACATACACACTTGTATAGTAGAATTATAGGCGATTTTTTCACTTTACAAGCAATGTAGAGGTACTGATTTGATGAAGAAATAGTAAAGTACACAATATTTTTTCTAGATTCTATTTGAAAAGTTAGGTAATTGAGTTAAACTTCAGCAATTTATTCATGTCATCTTTTCAATGGTGCTTTTAAAATAAGAATACTGGAGTACTTAATTTCATTTTGACTAAGTCCATCTGCTAGAATCAACACGTAATGTGCCTTGTGTAACTCTGCATGTATACTCCAGAGGGTATTTTCTGTGTTATGGAGGAATAACTAAAAGCACTGGGTGGAATAACTAATGACTTGAGTATTTAGAAGCTTGCGGTTCATATCTGAAGTTAGGCTTGATTCTTGGAATGGAGGAGGAGAATTCTTTAATAACCTGTTAGCTCTTCCTCTGAATGGGAGAAGGAAGAGCTAGTGTTTAACTGGCAGGGTTTTAATGTTCTTGAGTATGTTTTTTTTTATTATTTAATACATATTCATATGTTGTTGCAAGAAATAATGTAGATATCATGTATAATCTTTTTAGCTTCCCCTACATATAAGATGTATACAATATCTTACATAATTGTACAGCACAGAACTGACATCCTTCAAACTTACTTTTTTTTGCTCCTGTTTTACAATCACTTGTATATTACATGTAAATTTGTGTGTTAATTCTACTCATATCTTACCAAATATATCAGTTCTTCTGATCTTCAGCACATAAATACATGTAAGAATTATGTGCCCAGAGGAATTCACATTATTCTAACATTCATTTCCCAAACTCAGAAGGAATCCAATCTAGTCTTAACCCCTATCATTGTTTTATCCGAAGCATACTTTTGGTTTTTAATGCTTATATTCTAGAAATAGTTGAATGTCATGTTTAGAGGTTTCTGAGAGGCCTAATAGTTTATTCTCTATTTAGAGAAATCCTTCAATAAACAATGTGTTCCAAATCTATATTTCTGAGCTTTAACTACCTTATTAATTGTGATCATCTCATAGGGTGGCTTAAAATTTGAATTAATAATGCATTAAAAATGTGAATTCAGTTACTCAGAACAGAGAACTCCCTGCCATAGCAACTCATTTAGTTGCTTTCACAACTAACCGATTTTCTACAAAGCTGTTCCCCTTAGAGATTTGAAATAACCACCTTCCAAGTCACATCACAGAAGCGGCTATAGGCACACTGTAAGAATCGGACGAGTGGAGGCTGAAGCCAAATAGAGTTTTCTGGATATGAGAGGGCCATCACACACACAGCCTCATGGTGTCTGGGACTGTACACGCGGCCTGCACACAGTCAAGCTGGGTGAAACACCAGCAGGGAGGAGAGAGGTAGTCAGGAAGTCCCTGCTCTGGCTTAAGAACTAATGGTAGTGGCCAGTTTCTTGAGGATGGGGAGTCAGTCTCCTTCAGGGCCTCAAGCCTGAGAGATTACCCATGCTCCAGCACTTGGCCCTCCAACCACCCATGCACACAACTAGCAGCACTAAGGGGAACCAGTGGGTTTTAAATATATATATAATAAGACAGATAGTTGAGAGGGAATATCAGTGGTTAGGGGAAGGAGAAGAATTACTAGGAATAATAAGGGTTAGGTTTGATTATTTACTTGTTCAAAACATAAAACATCCACATACACACATTTATATACATCCAGTTTACATGCACTTGTAAATTGCATGTAAATTTGTATACTAAATCTACTCATATATATTATAATACATATATAATCAGTTATATATAATATATTATATATTATTCATATAATATATTGTATATTAATATTATATATATATAATCAGTTTTGGTACTGGGTACATGTAATACCAGTGTTGAGGAGGCAGAGACAAGTGGCTGACTGGACAGCCAGCCTAGCCAACTAATGAGCATCAGGCTAATGGGAAACTTTGTCTCAAAAATAAGGTGGGTGGCATTTGAGAAATGACAGCTAAAGTTTTCCTCTGCTCTGCACATGTCTGTTCATGCATGTGCACAGTCTAAACATACACTTGCAATGAACACACAGAAAAATAAATAATAAAAATTTTAAAAGCAGTTCAAATAAACTGGACCTTTCTTCTACATGAACATCCTTTGCTCTGATGAAAAGGCTTTTACTTCCTATTCTCTACGCTCTCTTCCTTTAGATGGTCCCCACGAAACTTCCTGGCAACAAAACTGTCTTTCACGCTCTCCCCAGGGTCTTCATCCCTTATTGTGCTATGTTCACAGTCCGTGACTGAAAGTATTTTAATGATGACTTTTCCTCCATCCCTTTGTCATTGTGGTTGGCTCATTCTGGTTATGGTCCTCCATCTGACCAAATTCTCTTTTATTAAATGACACTATCAAATAGGGCATCTTTTTCCCCTATAGTAAAACAAAGGTCCTATTTTTGAACTAAAACAAAAGAGGCACTGTATAGTATTATTTTGAACCTGAGAACAAGAAATAGACTCACATCCAAACCTCTAAAACCAAAGTTATTTAATAATACATGGAAATCTATATTTCTGGATAGTTTTCTAAACATGTATAATGAGTCTCAGCATCTATGGCTGGCTGGTTATTCAGCTAAACCGCTAGACCTTTCCCTAGGAGAAATCAGCGCACTGTCATTTGTCTCTGCCACATTGTTTAGCATTAAAGAAGTGATGACTCTCATGCCTCTCTACACATTTGACAAAGAATTTACAACAAAGTAAGCATAGCATCATCGTATGTTCTACTTTCAGGTCAGTAAGACTCCTGGAAAGTTTTAAAAAATCAGTTCTATTTCTTTGTCTCCATCTCTACTACTGTTCTACTGATCTAGGCCACCATTATTTCACTTAGAAACATTTGTAGCATCCTCTTAGCTAGTGTGTAGATATCAGTTCTTCTGAGTTGTTTCTCACCGGACATCTAGCTTGATCTGCAAAACCAGAAACTTCATTGTGTCTTTTCTTCCTGTGGGCATTCTCTGATCCCTCACCATCTCCATTACTCCTTATCTATGCTGTATGTATTCCAAACCTCCCAATGCCTTGGTGAAATTTCATTGTTTTACTCTAATTATGAGCTTGTACCCTTTGTCTGAAATACTTTTTGCCCAGAATCTGTGACTGTGTGTATGACTCTGGATATGACTGACTATAGACTATTCTCCCTTCCTAAATCCAGGGTGCCTCCAGAAGGGCCCTCACATCCAGGCTTGATGTGTCTTCCCATCACAGGGAATTTCTCTCACCTGCTTGCCATGCTGCCCTTCACTCAGCAGTGCCTTCCTGCAGGCTGCAGTGAAGTGAAGGTATGGAGGGATTGTTGTTATTCTGTTCTTCTTTGCGGCCCCAGGGTGTAGCACAGAATTGAGTTTATAAACAGGGTTTCATCTTTCATATTAAAAAGCAAATTGTGAGTAATATGATATTTATATAATAAGGGGGAAAGATATGGAGGAAAACAGTTTGGTGTAATCTTATATCTTTAAAGGATCCATTCTCTAATTATTTTTCATGAGTATGCATTGTACTCCAAACTTTAGTTTATATGCTGAGTTTCATAATCTCTTCTGTCACACAAACATTTTAAATATGGTCAAATAATTGTCCTGAATGCCTTAGGGCTTGACTTGCATGCTTTATTCCAATTACAGTTGTGGGAGGCAACTGGATATTTGAACTTTCTCCCCCAATGGTGTAAAGAACCAACCATCCTGAATTTGTGATTTCCAAGAGAAATTGTTCCTTAAAACATGCATCATTCCAAATGGAAATGGAACATTAACTGTTTCATTTATTTTCTAGTAAAATAATATTTTTTTTCTAACAAGAAGCGGTTGCCATCCAACTCATTCAAGATCTCTATTTATGTTTTCTGTGAAAAGAAAGCTTTTGTTTATTGTTTTGGTTACTTTTCTTTGATGGTGTGCCCAGTACCACAAGATGAAATGAGAAGCATTTTAAAAAGTTCTATTTCAGTTTACACTATAGCAAAGTCCCCTATCCTCTAAGAAGTGGGTTTACAGACTTCATTTTTTTAGCAGTTGTCTTACTTTGTTCTATGTGAAGAACCTCCTATTAGATAAAAACTGTTATGAAAAATCCCAGACACTTCCTAGGTCTGCCCTCTCAAGCAACTAATGGGGAAAGGAAAAATTAAAAGTGCACACACATGTGCACACATGCATATACATGAGAGTGTCTATTGTAGCTGCTTCAAATAGCAAAGAATTGAAAGCATGGTGATTCTCAGAAGTAATCACTGAATTTATTGCAGCTGTGTTGCAGCTGTATTATGGAATATGTGCAGTCATATAAAAGAGAGTCAAACATATCCATGAACCCTGATTCATTGTTGAGTGAAAAAATAAGGCTGAAGAAAAATGTGTGTGTGATAGAATTCCTTCTGAGGGCAGTGTGCCAAGTTCTGAGATATCCAATGTCTTTGTGTAGATATATATGTAGAGAGATGATTGGAAGACAGGAGATACATAGATAGATAGATAGATAGATAGATAGATAGATAGATAGATAGATAGATAGATAGATAGATTATAGCTTGATATATTGATAGATTGATTATAGGTTGATACATAGATTGATAGATAGGTTGATAGATAGATTGATTGATAAGTTGATTGATACATACATACATATATACATACATACATAATATATTATGGATGATAGTAGACAGAACATGGTGCAAGGTGAAATAGAATTCATGGAGAGTGGGTTCCCTAAAGTATCTTATTGGCAAGAGATATTTCTTACCAAAAAATTACACATCCCAAACATAAGCTAGTTACAGAAGCTGGGTTTCTGTGTTTGTCAATGAACAACCTGTTTTCACCATTAACAATAAAAACTAGTTGGAACCCAAACTTTGTATCCAATGACTATGGTCATGCCTTACTCTTGAAGATAGACTGAAAAATTGAAATGATAGTAGACATACTGCTTCCTCTAAATGATTAAGGCCACTCCTGTTAATTTCAACTGTCAACTTGAAGAAGTTGAATCACCTGAGAGATGAGCCTCTGGTCCTATGCAAGAGGGGTTCTCTTGATTAGGTTATGAAAGTGGAAAGACCCAGCCGCTGTGGTGGAATCATTGCCTGGGCTGGGACCCTGGGCTATATGAAAAGGAGAAAGCGAGCAGCGCACCGGGCCTCCTGTGAACCAAAACTAAAGCCTTTCTCCAGGAAGCTACCACTGTCAGGGAACTTTATCAGAACAATGGAAAAGTAACTAACCAATGTAAAGTACCTTAAGGAGGTTTAATTTTATTACAAAATATATACAAATTTTTTGGTTAAACTCTCCACCTAGAGAAGACATTACCTCTAAAATAACCATGCCACATTTGGTTGAAACTCATTTCCACTTTTAATAATTCAGTGCTATTCCAGACTCCGCTACAGTTATGAGCCAATATTAGAAATGCCGTCTTATGCAGAGACAGAATCTGTGGCTGATTAACTTGTAGCTTTATTCTAGATTCTGCTCCTTTGAGCTTCACAAAACACATAAAATCCTCCGGTAATTCTGCCACTCCTCAAAAAGTAATTCTATGGATTATTATTAAAACTTTCTTCCCAGGATTAAAGGAGTGTGTGAATTAAAGAAAAAAAAGTGTCTCTGACCTCAAGAAGAGCTGAGAGTCCCTACCCTGATCACACAGATCTCCTCTCTAGTTTTAATGTCACCACTTGACTTTTGCCCTCACAACATCAACATTTTTAACATAGTTCTTAACCCAGACCATACATTTAAAATAAACAAAACAAAACAAAAAAACTGTACACACTTCTCTGGCTGTGATTTGACTGACATGATGGGCAGTAGTGTTGGTCACCAACCTGGCCTTTCTTCTCTGTTACCCTAGGAAGCTGGCCCCCTGCGCTGGCGAGTACTCAATAAATATTTATGAACGACATCTCTTTCTCATATGAGCTGAGTGGTTTCAAGTCTTCTGTTCAGCTTCTCATGTGTGGATGCAACCACAGCCTATGCATGATTGAAACAAATGATTGGGGAATGAATAACAAACTACACAGGAGTTAGGATTTTTTCGAAGAAACTAAATCTCCTCTACGAACCCCCAATGAACTGTTCACATAAATTCAGTCATCTGACATAATTAAGTGATATTTTTAACCTAAATGATTAATGTTTTCAAGTAAAGTAATTGAAGCTAGCCCTGACTTGGTATGTGATTCAGAATATGGATTTCCTACTGTCTGCTGAATGTATATAGTCATAACAGGTTGGGATAGGTCAAAACATCATTTGGTTTATTTGTTTTGATTCTCACTTTTCCACATGAATCTGGGTTTTAGGAGGCACTGTATTAATGTAATCACTCAATCCCTTGACGTATCTCTTAGGCTATATACACACACAATATTAATGAATCTTCAAATCAGACTGACAGTTGCAAACGGTTCATTTGTGGCCAACAATTAAAGCAGGGGTGCTCAACCTTCCTAACACTGTGGCTCTTTAATACAGTTCTCACTGAGGTGACCCCCAACCATGAAATTATTTTGTTGCTACTTAACAACTGTAATTTTGCTGCTGTTATGAATCGTAACGTAAAATATCTGTATTTTCTGATGGTCTTAAGTGACCCCTGTGAAAGGGTCATCTGACTGCCCAAAAGTCACGACCTACAGGATGAGAACCAGCGAATTAAAGGCTGGCAAGTGTCAAAGGATCTTTGTTACTGAGTATTATTCTCTTCTGCTGGTCTAACCAAAAGGCTCTAACCAAAAGGCCCTTCTCTGTTTCCCACCCTGGTACATTACTCTTGTTTGGCTGTTTGGTTTGGTTGTGGTTCTTTTCTATGAAGAATCTGAACACAAGACCAGCATGATCATCACTCTAGCATAGAGCTACACTCCCAACCTTGGTCAAAAATTTGAGACAGGGTCTTTCTAGTGACCCTAACAAGCCTTCTGTCATAGCCTCCTGGGTAGGTGGAATTACAAGCCTGTACCATCACACCTGTCTCAAAATTATTTTTGTTCAATTGAAGCTTTCTTATATTTCTCAAAAAATATTTTGCTGTTGAATCACAGATTTTTCCATAATCATCCTTATGTTTGTGGTTACATAAATGATTTTACACTAAATGTCTCTCAGTTAGTTGGAAGAATTGTATATTTTTATCTTGGGTGATCCGAATCAATGCTAATACCTAATTACCAAAACAGTTATTACTGAATCCACATTTTTGATGTTCATAGTTTCCATGTGGTGCTTATAAACACGACCTTTGTTGAGGAGCTTAGGAAGATAGAGAAGTAGATGGGTCTTTGCACTAGGAGTCTGTCTACTTTATGAAGACTAATGTCTGTGACATAAATAAGAATAGGAAATATGGTAGAAGAAAGCCTAGGTCTCACGGTGTGCCACAGCTGCTGGTAGTCAGTAAATCAACATCTGCTACATGAAAGACATTAACAATTTAAATTATAATTTTTGGAAATAATTTTTCAAAGAGGCAAAATGTTTATAATTCCTCTGAGTTATGGAAAATGATATGTCATTTAAAAAAACCCTGGTTCAAGTGTTCTTCTTACAACTGTCCAGTGGCTTTTGTTTACCACACTTAATTATTATGAACAAATGTGTACCCCAGAGCTTCTTATTCTTTTTTTATTTTGCACATACTCCATGTTCTGGTCAAATAATATTTTAGTTTAGCTTGTGTTACCTCACTTTCAAAGCATCACTTTCACTTGAGTCCTAAAACAAAACAGCTCTGCTCTTGCCTTTCCAGCCCTAACTCTGCTCCCTTTTTTAAGTCACTTCCAGTTGCAATTGCTGTTCTCTCCTATCCAGCACTAAATCTCATGTAAAAAGAAGAAAGACAGAGATAAGCTTAAAACAGCAGGCGCCCACATGACAAAAAGCTTCAGACAGAGCTGAGCGGAGAGCACCCCACTGATGCGCACCTGACTTAGGGCTCCTTGGGCATGAGGAACAGCAAGGCAACACAGGTGATGTTCCCTCTCCCCTCTTAGCAGGGCAAAACCCCACATCCTGTGGGTGACAGGAAGAACTTCTTTATGGGGAATAAAAAGGAATGAATTCAAATCCCCCTTTCTTTGAAAATAACTTCGCACTGTAAGTTTCTTTTGCCATTGGAGGTGAAAGAACCTGTCGCAGAGATGGTCAAAGATGGGCGGAGGATAAGGCCCTGTCCTCACACTTGCTCTCTAACACAATTCCCACTTTTTGTGACCAGATAAGGACAATTTCCTGTTACAAGTTGCAGAATGTGAAACTGTTCTTTCCTGAAGCCAGGATGCCCACAAGAATCTATAAAATGGGCCAATAAAACACAATGCTGTGTTTATGATAGAGTGTAAGCAACAAAACACCTCCTATCTCGGCTACACACTTGCTCTGAACGTGCCCAAACCTTACCCAATGTGTATATGTGTGTGTGAGGGGCTGTTTACAGCCTTGTGTGTGAGCACGTGCACTCACACACACACATAAGCCAGGGGTTTGACTCGGGTGTCAACTTATTTCACTTTCCACCTCGTGTTTTAAGGGCGCTTCCAGAGCCTCCCACTGAAGCTTGAACTCACTGATTTGAAAAGATTAGCTAGCTGGCCAGCAAGCTCCAGAGTTTTCCAGTTGCAGCCTACCTAGTGCTGGGATTACAAGCATGGGCCATTATGTCCAGCTTCTTATATGCGTAATAGTCATCTGAACTCAGGCTTTCACACTTGGGCAGCAAGCACTTTACTGGGCTGAGCCAAGTCCACAATTCCTGAAAACAGTGTTCTTATGTGTAGGAGTGCATGCATGTATGTAATTGTGTATGTGTGTATCTATGTGTGTGTGTACCTGATCATATAGGGTGTGTGTACACATTCATGTATAAGCCAGAAGTTAACATCAAGTGTCTTCCTCAATTTATATATACATATAATTAATATATATTTACATATAATAAATGCCCATTAAAAGGACTATAAATAGTCCAAAGTAGCTTTGACTTTGGATTTTCAACAGTCCAGCTCTCTATCAAAACAATGGTTCAATAAGTCAGCCCAAGAATCTTCATCATAGGCTTTATTCATGATAGCCTATAAATATATTGTTTAATTATTATGTGTTTGTTATAATTTAGAAGATTTTGACAACACATGTTGGAATGTTGGGCCATCATGTCTCAGCAGGTAAAGGTACTAGCAACAAAACAGGCAAACTGGAGTTCAAGCTCTATGATCTATGTTAGAAGGAGAATAACTAAGTTGTCCTCTGACCTACATACACAGGTACATGCACACGTGCACACACGCACTAAAACCATGATGCTGTATGCCTTCAACATATACAATTTTGTCGATTACATTGCAATGAGCTTGAGTAGAGAAAAGGCAGCTCCTACTGGCTCAACACCCAGCATGGAACTTTTCCCCACACTCAACAAACATCCAGAGAGGGTGAAAGAATGAAGAGCCCAGAGGATGCACAGTGAGAGCAAATAGAAGCACCATCTACAGGGTCGACTCTCTCACTATGGAGGGATGCCTTTCGTTTCCAAGGCTCCCCACATCTTGATACTTGCAGTTTGGAAATCTAACATCTTTATATTCCGGTGGCCCTTGGTGCCACTATGACTTCTAAGATGTGGCTTCACCTGTAAGCCCTTTTGCGTAGGAAACATCTTCATTTCCTAACACCTCCCGACAAGCTCCATGATTTGTCTCTTTCTTCCATCACGGCTGGTTCAGCTCTGCGCTTACTAGTATATTAAAAAGTTTTTATAAATATAATGAAGCACAGACAGTTGCTTTTCTCCTTCCCTGGGGAAGAATGTAAAAACAACTTATCCTTCTAACCCCAGACTACCTATGCTATAGTTTCCCTCTGCATTACTAAGACATTAAATTCCCTCTCAAGTTAAGCATTGAGCAAACCCACCCCCTTCCTTTCAGTTATTCTACTACAATGCTTCTGAACTTCTTTTAAGGCTTGAGAAAGTGCATAAAGTTACAATTAATATAAATACCAAAATCTTTCCTTTAAATCTTAAGATTTTGGAGTAAATAATATTAAATATAATTTATAATATTATAACTATGATTTATAGTTATATAATATAACTATAATTTATAAATTATAAAATATAATTCAAATTTTGTTGATGTTTCAATTCCTCATTCATTTCTAACCATCAATTTTGTATTTTTAATTCCGAGATAGAGATATTCTCTTCTTAGCCTATCCATCTACTTATATGAGTCAATAGAATACAGAAAAAAGTTTAGTTTGCATCAAGCATGGTGGCACACGCCTTTGATCCCTTCACTAAAGGCAGAGGGATCTCAGAGTTCCAGGCCATACTGATCTACAGAGTAAGTTCCAGGAGAGTCAGAACTGCATAGGAAACTCTGTCTCAAACAAACAAACAACAACAAAAAAAGAAGTTCAAGTTGAAAGAAAAGTGTTTCCTGCCTATGTAAACACCCATACTAACTGTGATGGCCTACAGAATTTATGGGATTGAAAAAAAATAAAATAAATGGGAATGTTCTCAGTAAGTCATTATAAAATGTCAATGTGACTGCATTGCTCACTCCATTTACCTCACCATCATGTATTTAACCAACCAACCAAACAAACAAAAACAAAAACCAAAAACTAAAAAACTTTCCCAGCTGGGTGTGATGGTGCACACCTGTAATCCCAGCACTTGGGGAGGCAGAGGCAGGTGTGAGTTCAAAGGCAGCCTGGTCTACAAAGTTAGTCCAAGACAGACAAGGCTACACAAAGAAAACCTGTCTTTGAAAAACTAACCAACCAAAGAAACAAAACAAAAACATTAAAAAAAAACAACTAAAAACACTTTTACATCTGACCCAAACTTGAAAACTAAAAAATAACTCAGGGTTGAAGAGATGACTCTGCAAATTAAATGCTTCTTGCCACACAAGCATGAAGACAGGAGCAGATCCCTAGCACTCCTGTAGAAGTGAAACAAAGCAACACATTTCTTTAATCCAGCGCAGGGAAGAGAATCACAGTGAACTGGAACGGCTGGCCAGCCATTCTAGCCAAATCGGCAAAGTCTACATTCCGTGAGGCACCCTGTCTCCACAAGTAAAGAAGAGGGACATTGAAGAAAACATTTGAAATGGACTTGAAGCCTTCACATGCATTTGTTCACACACTGTACACACACACACACACACACACACACTCCTCCAATATCCAAGTGCTGTCGGTGAAATCTGTTTCCAGACCCAACCCACAGCAGATTCCCCAAGGAATCTGCCTGCTCTCTGATGGAATCCAGCAGAAATTCTAAATTCAGCTTCCTTGATATGTTAAACTATAACAAACCTCAAAAAGAACCCAGTTAGCTATAAAAGCCTTGAACTTGAACTGAAAGAGCCAGGATTAAAAAAGAAAAGAAAAGAAAAGAAAAAGCAATAAAATAAAATAAACTCTTTTCCTCAAAGATCACAACTGACAGAGTTGTTTACATAACTGGGTTCAGGGCACTTTATTCTGAAGATCGCTCTGTTATCTCCTCTCACACTTGGCAGTGTGGACTAGCCTCACCAGCTGCATTCCCATACACGGTAAAGGACGTGTGGGGTGGAGTGGTGCGTCTATGACATACAGGAGATGCTAACTTGCTCAAGGTGGCTCTGGAAATTTGCATCAGTTCACAGTTTAACAAGATTTACCATGCACTGTGAGCAGTTCAGCAATCTCTACGGAGAACGAGAGGCTCTCATTGCGAAAACAAGGCCGTCGTTGGCAGTGAAGCCTTATTAGAGGGCTTTTCAATACAGTCATAATTTATCTACCAGGAGTCCAAAACCAGTAGACTGGAGCCTTTGGGGGTCTCTTAAGTATCAGCTTCAGGCCTGGTGATTATGAGCAGGGATGAACAGAAGAGAAAAAGGAAGGGTTACAGAGGGTTTGTGGGTCGTCCATAGTCTGGCCTGATCCTTTGCAGTAGAGTAGCAGCCATCTGTGACCAGTGAGGAAAAAGACACTCAAATCACTTGCCCTGCTTCACCCCGAGAGCTGTTGCCTGGTGTAAAATAAACAGCGAAGTGTGTTCTTCTTTTATTAACACCTATCAAAACTTTATTTATTTACTTAATCTTATTGTTTGTGTATAAATTTAACATGA
>JAQQSO010002200.1:0-14588 GCA_028658305.1 Pachyuromys duprasi | reverse complement strand
CAAGGGAACAGTTCACCAGGAAGAGATTGCAATCCTGAACATCTATGCCCCAAATACAAAGGCACCCACGTTTGTAAAAGAAACATTGATAAAACTTAAACCACACATAGATCCTCACACATTGACAGTGGGAGACTTCAACACCACACTCTCAACAAAGGACAGGTCAACAAAACAGAAATTAAACAAAGAAACAATGTCTACAACAGCGGTCATGAATCAAATGGACCTAACAGGCATCTACAGAACCTTTCATCCATACACAAAAGAATTTACCTTCTTCTCAACACCTCATGGAACCTTCTCCAAAATGGACCATATAGTTGGTCACAAAGTGAGCCTCAATAGATACAAGAAGATTAAAATAATTCCTTGTATCCAACATGATCACCATGGACTAAAGCTGGACCTCAACAACAACAAAAGAGCAAAAATCATACACAGATATGGAAACTGAACAACTTGCTACTAAATGACAGCTGGGTGAGGGAAGAAATAAAGAAAGAAATTAATGTTTTCCTAGAATTCAATGAAAATGAAGATACAACATACCCAAACTTATGGGACACAATGAAAGCAGTGCTAAGAGGAAAGTTCATAGCACTAAGTGCCTTCAAGTAGAAATTCAAGACATCTCATTCAAGCAACTTAATGGATCACCTAAAAGCCCTAGGAAAAAAAAAGAAGCAGACACACCAAAAATGAGTAGACAGCTGGAAATAACCAAATTTAGGGCTGAAATAAAAAAAATTAGAAACAAATAAAAAAAATCAAAAAATCAATGAAACCAAGAGCTGGTTCTTTCAGAAAATCAACAAGATAGACAAACCCTTAGCCAAACTAACTAAAAGGCAGGGAGACACCATCCAAATCAACAACATCAGAAATTAAAAGGGGGACATAACAACAGACACTGAAGAAATCCAAACAATCATTAGTTCTTACTTCATAAGTCTATATGCCACAAAATTTGAAAATCTAAATGAAATGGACAATTTTCTTGATCAATTCCACTTACCAAAGCTGAGTCAAGACCAGGTAAACCAATTAAATAGTCCTGTATCGCCTACAGAAATAAAAGCGATTATCAAAAGTCTCCCATCCAAAAAAAGCCTAGGACCGGATGGTTTCAGCACAGAATTCTACCAGACCTTCAAAGAAGAGCTAACTCCAGTTCCTTACAAACTATTCCACAAAATAGAAACAGAAGGAATACTACCAAACTCATTCTATGAAGCCACAGTCACCTTGGTACCTAAACATCACAAAGACCCAATAAAGAAAGACAATTTCAGGCCAATATCCCTTATGAAAATTGATGCAAAAATACTCAGCAAATACTTTCAAACTGAATACAAGAACACATCAAAGACATCATCCACTATGACCAAGTAGGCTTCATCCCAGGTATGCATAGGTGGTTCAATATATGGAAATCTATTAATGTGATCCACTATATTAACAAAATGAAAGAAAAAAAAATCAAATGATCAGCTCCTAAGACACTGAAAAAACATTTGACAAAATACAAAATGTTTAAAGTATTGGAGAGATCAGGGATACAAGGCACATACCTAAACATAATAAAGGCAATATACAGCAAGCCTATACCTAACATCAAACTAAATGGAGAGAAACTTAAAGCAATCCCAATAAAATCAGGGACACTCTCTCTATATCTCTTCAACATAGTTCCAGAAGTCCTTGCTAGAGCAATAAGACAGGTGAAGGAGATAAAGGGGGTAGAAATTGGAAAGGAAAAGATCAAAGTAACACTATTTGCAGACTATATGGTAGTATACCTGAGTGGCCCCCAAAAATTCTACCAGGAACTCCTACAGCTGACAAACACTATCAGCAAAGTGGCCTGATACAAAATTAACTCAAAAAAATCAGTAGCCCTCCTGTATACAAAAGACAAAAGGGCTGAGAAAGAAATTAGGGAAACAACAACCCTTCACAATTGCCATAAAAGACATAAAGTACCTTGGTGGGACCCTAACCAAGGAAGTGAAAGACTTGTTAGAAAAAATATTTCAGATCTGTGAAGAAAGAATTAGAAGAAGATATTAGAAGATGGAAAGATCTCCCAGGCTCATGGCTTGGCAGGATAAACATAGTAAAAATGGCCAACCTATCAAAAGCAATCTACAGATTCAATGCGATTCCCATCAAATAACCAACACAATTCTTTACAGACTTAGAAAGAAAATTTCTCAATGTCATATGAAATAACACTAAACCCAGGTTTGATAAAACAATCCTCTACAATAAAAGATCTTCTGGAGGCATACCCATCCCTTATCTCAAGCTGTATTATAGAGGAATAGTAATAAAACTGCACGGTACTAGCATAGAAACAAAATGGTAGATCAATGGAACAGAACAGAAGACCCAGAAATAAACCCACACACTTACAGACACGTGATTTTTGACAAAGATGCCAAAACCAGACAATGGAAAAAAGATAGCATCTTCAACAAATGGTGCTGGTCTAACTGGATGCCTACATGTAGAAAAATGCAAATAAATCCATATTTATCACCCTGCACAAAACTAAAGTCCAAGTGGATCAAAGACCTCAACATAAAACCAGACACATTAAATCAGTTAGAAGAAAAAGTGGGGAAGAGCCTTGACCTCATTGGCACAGGAGACAACAGCATAGGCTCTCAGAACAACAATGAATAAGTGGGACCTCTTAAAACTGAAAAGCTTCTGTAAAGCAAAGGACGCTGTCAATAAAACAAAACGAATGCCTACAGAACTGGAAAGAATCTTCACCAACCCTCTATCTTCCAGAGGCCTAATATGCAGTATGTATAAAGAACTACAGAAGTTGAAAAGCAATAAAGCAAGTAATTCAATTAAAAAATGGGGAACAGAGCTAAAGAGAGAACTCTCGAAAGAGCAATATAGAATAGCAGAGAAACACTTAAAGAAATGCTCAATGTCATTAGCCATCAGGGAAATGCAAATCAAAACCACCCTGAGATTTCACCTGACACACATTCGAATGGTCAAGATCAAAAACTCAAGTGACAACACATGCTGGAGAGGTTGTGGAGAAAGGGAAGCCCTCCTCCATTGCTAGTGGGAATGTAAACTTGTACAACCACTCTGGAAATCAATCTGGTGCTTTCTCAGACAACTAGGAATAGCACTTCCTCAAGATTCAGCTATACCACTCCTAGGCATATATTCCAAGGAGGCTCAAGTACACAACAAGGACATTTGCTCAGCCATGTTTGTAGTAGCTTTATTAGTAATAGCCAGAAGCTGGAAACAACCCAGATGCTCCTCAACTGAGGAATGGATACAGAAATTATGGTACATCTACGCAATGGAATACTACTCAGCAATAAAAAACAAGGATATCATGAAATTTTCAGGTAAATGGTGGGAACTGGAAGAGATCATCCTGAGTGAGCTATCCCAGAACAATAAAGACAAACATGGTATACACCCAGTCATATAGACATATAATATAAGATAAACCTACTAAAATCTGTACACCTAAAGAAACTAATCAAGAGCGAGGACTCTGCCTAAGCTCAATCCCCAGCCAGAAAGACAAAGAGGATGGACATCAGAAGAAGAAGAAAACAGGAAACAAGTTAAGATCCTACCACAGAGGACCTCTGAAAGGTGCCTGCCGACTATCAAAGCAGATGCTCAGACTTATGGCCAAGTGTTGGGCAGAGTGCATGGAATCTTACGAAAGATGTGGGAAACAGATCTGGAGAGGACAGGAGCTCCATAAGGAAAGCAACAAAACCAAAAAATCTGAACACAGGGGTCTTTCCTAAGACTCATATTCCAACCAAGTAGCATGCATGGAGATAAACTAGAACCCCTGCACCTAAGTAACCCATGGTAGTTCAGTGTCCATGTGGCTTCCATAATAATGTGAACAGGGGGCTGCCTTTGACAGGAACTGATTGGCCTGCTCTAAGATCACCTCACTCTGATGGGTGAGCAGCCTTACCAGGATACAGAGGAAGATAATGCAGCCACTCCTGATGAGAGCTGATAGACTAGGATCAGAAGGAAGAAAAAGAAGACATCCCCTATGAGAGGACTTGGGGAGTTGCATACGTGGAGAAGGAGGAGGGAAATTGGGAATGGGAGGAGAGAAGGCAGGTGCTTATAGGGGGATACAAAGTGAATAAAGTATAATTAATTTTTTTTTAAAAAAGAAAGTAACATTCATTGATTACTAGTATCTATCAACATCAATGGGCTCAACTCTCCAATAAAAAGACACAGACTATCAAAATGGTTGAAGAAACAAGATCCAGCATTCTGCTGCATCCAACAAACACACCTATGCAAAAAATATAAACACTAACTAGAGTAAAGGGCTGGAAAAATGCTTTTCAAGCAAATGGATCCAGAAAACAAACTGGAGTAGCTATCCTAATATCTAATAAAATAGACTTTCAACAAAAATTAATCTAAAAAGATAAGGAGGGGCACTACATTCTCATCAAAGGAAAAATCCACCAAGAGAACATCACAATTCTGAACATCTATGCCCCAAATACAAGAGAGACTACATTTGTAAATGAAACATTATTAAAGCTTAAATCACATATTGATCCCAAAACCTTAATAGTGGGAGATTTCAATACCCCACTCTCACCAAGGGACAGATCAACTAGACAGAAATCAAATAGCGAAATAAAGGCACGTACAGAGTCTGTAAATCAAATGAACCTAATAAACGTCTACAGATCTTTTCACCCAAACTCAAAAGAGTATAACCTCTTTTCAGTACCTCATGGAATCTTCTCCAAAATAGACCATATAGTTGGTTACAAAGCAAGCCTCAACAGATACAAGAAGATTGAAATAATCCCTTGTATTCTATCTGACCCCCATGGTCGAAGGCTGGACCTCGACAACAATGGAAATAACAAAAAGCCTACATATACAAGAAAACTGAACAACTTGCTACTGAATGATAGTTGGGTTGAAGAAGAAATATAGAAAGAAAATAAAGACTTCCTAGAATTCAATGAAAATGAAGATACAACATACCCTAATTTATGGGACATATCGAAAGCAGTGCTCAGAGGAAAACTCATACCACTAAGTGCCTTCCAGAAGAAATTTGTAACACCACATACAAGCAACTTAATGGCCTAACTGAAAACCCTAGGGAAAAAAAAGAAGCAGATACACCCAAGAAGAGCAGATGGCTGGAAATAATCAAACTCAGGGGGGTGAGATCAATCCATTATAAGCAAACAAAACTATTCATAGAATCAATGAAACAAAAAAGCTGGTTTCTTGAGAAAATCAATGAGATAGATAAACCCTTAGCCAAACTAACTAAAAGGCAGAGAGAATCTATCCAAATCAGTAAAATCAGAAATGAAAGGAGGTACATAACTACAGACACTGAGGAAATCCAAACAATCATTAGGTCATTCTACAAAAGCCTATATACCACAAAATTTGAAAATCTAAATGAAATGGACAATTTTCTTGATAGATTCCATCTACCTAAATTAAGTCAAGATCAGTTAGAAAGACTGAATAGTCCAATATCCCCCAAGGAAATTGAAGCAGTAATCAACAGTGTCCCCTCCAAAAAAAGCCCTGGGCCAGATGGTTTCGGCGCAGAATTCTACCAGACATTCAAAGAAGAGCTAATACCAATACTCCTCAAACTATTCCACAGAATAGAAACAGAAGGAACATTACCAAACTCATTCTATGAAGCTACACTCAGCTTGATACATAAACCACATAAATACACCCCCCCAAAAAAGAGAACTTCAGATCTATCTCTCTTATGAACATTTATGCAAAATAATTAATAAAATACTGGCAAACCAATTCGAAGAACACATAAAAGATATCACCCACCATGATCAGGTAGGCTTCATCCCAGGCATGCAAGGGTGGTTCAGTACACAGAAACAATATAATGTAATAAACCACATAAACAAACTGAAGGAGAAAAACCACATGATCATCTCCTTAGATGCCCAAAAAGCATTTGACAAAATCCAACACCCATTCATGTTTAAAGTCTTGGAGAGAGCAGGGATACAAGGCACATACCTAAACATAGCAAAGGCAATATACAGCAAGCCTACAGCCAACATCAAACTCAATGGAGAGAAACTTAAAACAATCTCACTGAAATTAGGGACAAGGCAAGGCTTCCACTCTTTCCATATCTCTTAAATTTAGTACTTGAAGTCCTAGCTAGAGCAATAAGACAACTAAAGGAGATCAATGGAATACAAAGTAGAAGGGAAGAGGTCAAAGTTTCACTGTTCGCAGATGATATGATAGCATACATGAGCAACCCCAAAAATTCAACCAGAGAACTCCTTCATCTGATAAACACCTTCAACAAAGTGGCTGGATACAAACTTAACTGAAAAAATCAGACGCCCTCCTGTATACCAAAGACAAAAGGGCTGAGAAAGAAATAAGGGAAATAACACCCTTCACAATAGCCACTAATAACATAAAGTACCTTGCTGTGACTCTAACCAAGCAAGTGAAAGACCTGTTTGAAAAAATAAAAAACTTCAAGTCTCTGAAGAAAGAAATTGAAGAAGATATCAGAAGATGGAAAGATCTCCCGTGCTCATGGATTGGTAAGACCAATGTAGTAAAAAGCAATTTACAGATTCAATTCTGATCAAAATACAAACACAATTCTTTATAGACCTTGAAGTATCAACATAAAACCAGACCTCAACATAAAACCAGACACACGAAATCGGTTAGAAGAAAAAGTGGGTAAGAGCCTTGAACTCATTGGCACAGGAGACAACTTCCTGAACAGAACACCAACAGCACAGGCTCTAAGATCAAAAATCAATAAATGGGACCTCATGAAACTGAAAATCTTCTGTAAAGCAAAAGATACTGTTGTCAGAACAAAACAACAGCCTTCATACTGGGAAAGGGTCTTCACCAATCCTATATCTGACAGAATGATTGGCTGTATAAATATAAAGAACTAAGAAGTTAAAAAGCAACGAATCAAGCTGACATAGGTTAGATCCCTATCCTTTGTTTCTCTATGCTCTCTCTATACTTTTTTTTTCTGCCAAAATAGGCATCATATGTGCCACATGTTGTCATTGAGGTGAATACAACATTTCTCTATATCCAACTAGATACTAGGACTGAGCTGTGTTGGATTCATGAGGGTTCCCAAACAGTATGCATCAGAGTCAAAAATGAATAATTTTCCCACCCCGGGAACCAATTACCCTCACTGTCTGTTATTGACAGTGATATTGGGAAAGGGGAGAAAGTGTGATGAAGAGGAAAGAATGAAGATATCACGGATACTGAAGGAATAAAAGTATTTCTTCCATTGCAAACCAGAAGAGTCGTTAAAGTAAAACCCAGAAGAAAAGAAAGTTTAATGCTAGAAATATCTTAGAAATTACCTAATCCAATTTCTCCAAGAATGACCATTAGCTATGATAAACTCTTTGACATATTTCTATATATGAAGATTTTTAGACCTTATGTAAACTTACTGAATGAGAGGGTAAAGAAATAGGGGATAGAAAAAATCTTGAATTTTTGACAAATTCTCTTTCATAGTTCTCACGCATCCTAAGGTTAGAAAAGACCTACTATGAGATCTATTCCCTCATCTTTCAATAATGAAACACAGAACAAAAGGCAATATTTCTTTCACTTGTGCTAAGATATAGCAGAAATGAAAGTCAATGCTGTTCTCAGCTCCCACCATAGTGTATCTCTCCTCTACTACATTGCTGTTGTCACCATGTTGTCAGTGTCAAAGGAAAAGAAAACCCCGGCTCCTTGAAAAGCAAAGAAGCAAGATACACTCAGCTTATTGTAGAAAAAACATCTGCTCGTTGTCACAATTCTTCCGAACTCCTAACCTGCTTTCCAAAGTATGGCACTGTTTAAATACAATGCAAATTACAATAACCTCTATACACAGGCAACCATTATTAATACTATTGTAGTGTTTATCCTTCTAACAGTATTTACAAAGTCACTGAATTCCCCAAAGCAGCAACACCACAACTATCCAAGACATAACTAAAATTGCAAAAATATGAACTGTAAAGAAGACATATGGGGTCCAAGAGGTATCTTTCCTTCTTTTTCTCAACTTTTGCTATTCATAAAGCCAGATCTGATTAGCAATCATTTTAAAGACAGTCAACTTCAGTTCATCACTCTTTTCAGTCATTATTATAGTCTTGAATCATATGGCAGACATCTTCAAAGGTGGTATGTATAACTCAGTGGTTACTTTGAAAGAAGCTTCTCTATATAGGCAGGTTTAGTCTCCATGTGGGACCCCAAGTAAGAAGAGCAGGGGCTTCCTCTATCATGAACTTTGTTGCCTGCTTTTTGATCACTTCTCCCTGGTGATGTGGCCTTGCCAAGTCACAGAGGAAGATGATCCAAGCAGTCCTGATGAGTCTTGATAGGCTAGGGTCAGATAGTAGGGGAGGAGAACTACCCCTTTCAGTGGCCCAGGTGAAGACGATAGGGGGGATGAGGAAAGGAAGGTGATAGGAGGAGATGAGAGAAGGGGTTACAATCAAGATATAAAAATGAATAAATTACAAGTAAAATAAAATAAAAAAGAGTTAAAAAAGAAAATATTCATCTTGATTAGTTTCTTTAATATTAATATTATATTAATTAATATTGTATTAATATTAATATTTCCTATATTATTTGTCTATATGAGTGAGTTTATACCATGTGTGTCTTTCTGCTTCTGGGATAGCTCACTCAAGATGATCTTTTCCAGTTCCCACCATTTACCTGAAATTTTCATGATTTCCTTGTTTATTTATTGCTGACTAATATTCCATTGTGCAGATGTACTAAAATTTCTGTATCCATTCCTCATTTGAGGGCATCTGGTTTGTTTCCAGCTTCTGGCTATTACAAATAAAGCTGCTACAAACATGGTTGATCAAATGTCCTTATTGTGTACTTGAGCTTCTTCCAACCAAGTACTATGCATGGAGATAACCTAGAACCCCTGCACAGATGTAGCACATGGCAGTTCAGTGTCAAAGTGGGTTTCATAGTAATAGGAACAGAGACTGTCACTCACATGCACTGATTGGCCTGCTCTTTGATCACCTCCCCCTGAGGGGGGACCAGCCTTACCAGACCACAGAGGAAGACAATGTAGCCACTCCTTATGAGTCCTAATAGACTAGGATCAGAAGGAAAAGAAGACCTCCCCTATCAGTGGACTTGGGGAGGGGCATGCATGGAGATGGAGGAGGAAAGGAGAGATTGGGAGGGGAGGAGAGAGGGAGCTACAGGGGGGATACAAAGTGAATAAAGTATAGTTAATAAAAAATTTTAAAGAGAATATGTTCAAGGGTCTAACCTTGTGAGTTTACCAGGTTCACCGCTCCATCATATACCCTGCCCAACACCCCAGATCTAGCCTATGTTCCAACATTCAGTGCCCTGATCTAGCCTAGCCTTCCCTGTCTTTGCTGTCTTGTACATCTAGGCTTCCATCAAGATCCACCCTGCCCACCCCAAGCCTAGGGGACCTTGCCATGCCACATGCAAACTCTCCATCCACCCTGATCCTGAACACTCTTTCTAAAGGTGTATGTAGCTCAGTCTGACTGATCCTCCCCTCATCACACCCATTTTAACCCAAAGACACACCTCCAAACTACAGGCTGAAACAGGACACAAATCCGGCATACCAGCCTAGTTCAATGTGTTCAACTGACTTCATCCCACCTAAGCCATGTCTGACCTCTAAGTTCAACCTGATCTACCCATCCTATCTTCTGTCCCAATCTGGTGGTACAAATAATAAGTACTAATAATGCAATAATTCCCTCCTAAAATACAGAAATCTTATAGAAAAGTTTCTCAATGATAACTATGTAAATGAACCCTACAAAATTGAGTTTAAAAGAACAAGCACTCCCAACAGTGTGAATAAGGTTGTCTCTCACTCTTTGACCTGCATTTTGAACCTTTTTTTCTTCTACTGGGTTACCTTATCCAGACTTGATATGAGGGCTTGAGCCTAGTCTTATTGTATCTTATTATTCCATGTTTAGTTAATAGCTTTTGGAGGACTGCTCTTTTCTCAAGAAAAATGGAGAAGCACATCTAGAAGAGAGGGGAATTGGGGGTGGGAAATGGGAGGAGTTGAGGAAAGGGAAGCTGTAGTAAGGATATCTTATATCAGAGAAAAATTTGTAAAAAGTAACCCAATAAAACTAATTGGTTCATGAACTAGATAGACAGACAGACAGAAAGACAGAGAGAAAGAACAGAAGGATCCAAATTAACATAACCAGAAATTAACAGGGAATTATAGCAGATACCAAATAAATTCAGAATATTATATGGAAATACTTTAAAAACCTATATTCTATTGAATGGAGAAAACATAGAAGAAATGGGTGAATTTAAAGATTCAGCCAAAGGATCAACAACCTATACCAAACTATACCAAATGAAGAAATTAAAGAAGTAATAAAAGCCTTAAAAAATAATAATAAAACTCCAGGGCCAGTTGTATTCACAGCAGAATTCCACCAGACTTTCAAAGAATACATACATCCAATCCTTCTTAAACTATTTTTTAAGTAAAAACAAAAGGAGCAATCTCTGAATGAGAATTAAGCCTCATCCATAGGGTCCTCCTTGTTGTTTAGCTTCTTTAGAACCATAGATTTTAGTTTGTTTGTCTTATACTATATAGCTAAGATACATTTATAAGTGAGTATATATCATGTGTGTCTTTCTGCTTCTGGGTAGCCTCACTCAGGATGATCTCATTCAGAAGGGCAAACAGGATAAATATCAAAAGTAGGAGAAGACAGGGAACAGGACAGGAACCTTGCACAGAGGGCCTCTGAAAGACTACACAACAGGATATCAAAGCAGATACTGAGACTCATAGCCAAACTTTGGGCAGAGTGCAGGCAATCTTATTGAAGAAGAGGGAGATAGAACGTTCTGGAGGGGACAGGAGTTCCACAAGGAGACCAAGAAAGCCAAAATATCTGGGTTCAGGGCTTCCTGCAGAGACTGACGAAACAACCAAGGACCATGCATAGAGAGTACCTAGAGTCCCTTCTCAGACTGAGCACATGGGAAGTTCATTCTCCATATGGATTCCCTAGTAAGGAGAGCAGAGACTGTCTCTGACATGGACTCAGTGGATGGCTCTTTGATCACCTCCTCCTTGCAAGGTGGCCTGACTAGGCCACAGAGAAAGCAGATCCAGAAAGTCCTGAAGAGACTTGATAGGCTAGGGTCAGATAGTAGGGAAGGAGGACCTTCTCCATCAGTGGACTAGGGGAGGGACTTGGGAAAGAAGAGGGAGGAAAGGTCAGACCAGGAGAAGATGGGGAGGGGGACTACAACCAGGATACAAAGTGAATAAATTATAATAAATAATAATAATAAAGAAAAGGAGCAATCTCAAATTTTATGAAGCACAAATGAAATTGAAGACATAAAATCACATCATAATCTCAATAGGTGGAGAAAAGTCCTTTGACAAAATCCAACATGCCTTCAAAATACAATTCCTAGAGGAAATAAGACTAGAAGGAATATACCTAAACATAATAAAAGCTATATATTAAAAATCCACATCTAACCTGTGACTAGTGAAGCTATGTATCTTGGAGGATAACCTATAACCATCACTTTACAAAACCAACCCTATCCCTAACTACATTCTAAATATTCATCCCCAAGCCCACATGTAGGTGTAGTTCTAAGTTCTCATCAGAGAAACTTCTCTTTGCAACAGAGACCATTACAGAAAACCACAACCAATCAAAATGAAGCATTATGGAATCAATTCCCAATACATGTACAACACAATTCCTGTGCCTAAATCTCTTGTGAATCATTGCATAAGAGGGAATGCAAAAAAAAAAAAAAATGTAAGACCCACAGGAACAGAAAGTTTGCTGTATGATTAGGTCTTTTAGAAATGTCAGAGAGGCAACAACTATGAAGTCTTACCAATATGGCTACTGCAACAAGACCTAAGAACAGTAATATATATGCTAAAGTAGAAGAGGGAATGCTTATAAGTCCTTGACCCTAGGGAAAAAAATCTAAAGGTAACTAAGTCTTCCCCAGGGAAGAACACAGCACCTGATTATCTAATACCATGGTCAGTCCTGAAAACATAAATATATAAGTAACATTTTGTAGAATGTACAGGTTATATCTATATATCTAGGAATATAACACAACCATTAAAGTAAAGAGACCATGAATTTAAGAGAAAGAAGGGGGAGTATATGGGAGGAGTTGGAGAGAAGAAAAGGGGAAAAATATAACTATATTATAATCTCAAATTTTTATAACTAAAAATTATCAAAAATAACTAAATAAAGTCATCATCCACATAGCAAGTAAAGATTTACTATTTACTGTATGAAGAAGTGAAAGCCTGGACCCTTGCCTTAGACTGCTTTATAATTCACTTTGAAAAACAAAATGTATCATAAGCCTAGGATTGTGCCTGAATATTAGGAAATGTTCCACATATTATACTGCCTTATAAATATGTATGTGTATAGCCACAGGTGACTGTTACTACCAGCTTTTATCAGATCATCTATTTGCAGGAGGTGATGTTTTAGGAAGGTTCATATCTAATCAAAATGCTAAAAGTGAGGACTGGATAGGAACTCAGCACTAAATGAAATATTTATGGGAGGAAAGACTGTACAAGCTGAAAGTATGAGGAGGAGTGCTGAGAAAAGCTGTTTTCTGAATATGACAGAGCAAATGCAATCATGAACACATAGCAACTGTGACTACCTGGGCAAAGAAAGCATGAAAGTGGAAGCGAGACCAGCTGGAAAGAAGAAATGTACCCACAGGAGTAGGAAGTGGATAAGAGATGGTAAAGGAGGGGGATATATTTAACAAAATATTGTATTCATGTATAAAACATTAAATTTTAAAAATTAAGAATATATAACTTTTGATTTCTTTGTCCTTCAGAATATCTTTACACAGCCTTTTTGGGTACTATGAGAGGTAATCCCTAATGGCTTCAGCACAGTTTCAACTCCATTCCTTTGAACCCTATCTGGTGTGTTGTCTTCAGCAATTCGGTCTTCTATGACGTTCTAGGAGACAGCCAACTGCAGTTAAAATAGGCTATTTTGTTTTAGGATTACTTACACCCCTCTCCTACCAACATTTGAAGGGAGGTTTTTTTTTTTTCCTTGCCTAGAACTGAGTTTTTGTTAAATGGACTATGGCTTTTGCAGAGGTCATTATTACCTCATGCAGGATAAATGCATTTAATATACGTGTTCATACATGTATGTATTTTTTGAGGGAGGGAAGGTCAATTATTTTAATGAGAGTTATTATTTCAAAATATTGAGTTCTGTCCATACATGGTCCTTCATCCCTGAAGAGACCTGATAAGCTAGGGTCAGATGGAAGGGGAGGAGGTCCTCCCCTATCAGTGGACTTGGAAAGGGGCAGGGAGGAGATGAGGGAAGGATGGGGAGAGTGGGAGGGAATGAGAGAGGGGGCTACGGCTGGGATACAAAGCACATAACCTGTGATTAATATAAAAATAAATAAATTATAAAAAATATTGACTTCTGATGTTGCTTTCATTATAATTGGCTTTTAAAATTTTTTATTAATTGTGTTTTATTCACTTTGTATCCCTCCCTGTAGCTCCCTCCCTCCTCCCCTCCCAACCTATCTCTTCCCCTCCTCCAGGCATGCCCCTCCCAAAGTCACTGAAAGGGGAGGTCTTCTTTTCTTTCCTTCTGATCCTAGTCTATTAAGTCTCATCAGGCCTGGCTGAATTGTCTTCCTCTGTGGCTTGGTAAGGCTGTTCCCCCTTCAGGGAGAGGAGATCAAAGCTCAGGCCAATTAGTTCATGTCAGAGACAGTCCCTGTTCCCATTACTATGGAACCCACTTGAACACTGAACTGCCATCTGTGCAGGAGTTCTAGGTTATCACCATGCATAGTAGCTGGTTGAAGTATCAGTCTCAGGGAAGACCCCTGTGCTCAGAATTTTTGGTTCTTTTGCTCTCCTTGTGGAGCTTCTGTCCTCTCCAGGTCTTACTATTTCCCACTTCTTTCATAAGATTCTCTGCATTCTGCCCAAAGCTTGGCCATAAGTCTCAGCATCTGCTTTGATAGTCTGCAGGGCAGAGCCTTTCAGAGCTCTCTGTGGCAGGCTCCTGACTTGTTCTTTGTATTCTCCTTCTTCTGATGTCAGTCCTCTTTGCCTTTCTAGATGGGGATTGAGCATTTTAGCCAGAGTCTTCCCTCTTGATTATAGGTGTTCAGACTTTAGTAGGTTTATCCTATATTATATGTCTATATGAGGGAGTATATACCATGTGTGTCTTTCTGCTTCTGAGATAGCTCACTCAAGATGATCCTTTCCAGTTCCCACCATTTACCTGCAAATTTCATGATATCCTTGTTTTTTTATTGCTGAGTAATATTCCATTGTGCAGATGTACCATAATTTCTGTATCCATTCCTCAGTAGAGGGGCATCTGGGTTGTTTCCAGCTTCTGGCTATTACAAATAAAGCT
>JAQQSO010002199.1:0-14588 GCA_028658305.1 Pachyuromys duprasi | reverse complement strand
CAGCTTTACCTCAAGACCCAGCTATACCTCTCCTGCGCATATACCTAAAAAATGTTCCACCATACAACAAGGTCACTTGCTCAACTATATTCATAGAAGCTTTATTTGTAGTTGCCAGAAACTGTTAACAACTTAGATGTCCCTCAATCGAAGAATGGATAAAGAAACTGTGGCACATTTACACAATGGAATACTATTCAGCTATTGAAAACAAGGAAATCATGAAATTTGCAGGCAAATGGTGGGAACTAGAAAAGATCGTCCTGGGTGAGGTAACCCAGACTCAGAAAGACACACATGTTTTATACCCACTTATAAATGGATGTTAGCCATATAGTACAGGATAAACATACAAGAGGCACAGACCCAAAGAAGATAAGTAACAGGGACAATACAAGAAAGGATGTATAAATCTCACTCAGAAGGAGAAAGAGAAAAGACTGAGGTAGTGGCTGAAGAGAGGGAACCAGGTAGAAGATGGGGCGAGAGAGTTAAGAGGGAGGAGATGAGACCTGGGGTGAGCGAGAGAGAGAGGACAGAGGCCTGTAGAGAGAAGAGAAACTGAGGGTGGGGTATCTCTGTGACAAGCTGGAGACCTAAGTCAGGGTAGGCTCCTGGGAGGATACGAGGGGGACTCAAGCAGAGACCCCTAGTAGCAGAGGCCACAGAGACTGAAGAGGACACGCTCTAACTAGACCAGTCTTCTAGTCAAAGGCAGGGAACACCAACCCACCCACAAAACTTTAACCCAAAATTTACCCTGCCTACGAGATGTGCAGGAATAAAGATAGAGCAGATAGAACAGAGACTGAGGGAATGCTTAACCAATGCCTGGCCCAACCAAAGACCCACCCTATCAGAGAGTGCCAACCCCTCACACCAGCAATGCTAAGCTAAGCTTGCAGACAGGAGCCTGTCAGAGTTGTCCTCTGAGAGCCTCTGCCCAGCAGTGCCTCAAAACAGATGCTGAGACTCACAGCCAAACACTGGGCAATGCATAGGGAGTCTTGTGGAAAAGTAGGAAGAAAGAGAAATGGATGTGGAGGCGACAGGAGCTCCACAAGAAGACCAATAGAACCAACTAAGCAAGGCCCAGAGGAGCTTGCTGAGCCTGACATCAACCAAGGACCATGCGTGAACTGGACCTAGGCCCCCTACAAAGATATAGCAGATGGGGAGCTTAGGCTTCATGTGGGTCCTCTAGTAAGGGAAGTAGGGACTGCATGGAACAAGGACTCACTAGCCAGCTTTTTGATCACTTTTCCCTGGAGGGACTGCCTTGCCAGGCCACAGGCTAAGAGGACATGTTCAGTCCTGATGCAACTTGGTGAGTTAGGATGGATGGGAAAGGGAGTTCCTCTTTTCGGAGGAAAAGGGGAGGGGAAAGGCAGGACTGAGAGGGAAGGAGCTACAACAGAGATGTAAAGTAAATAAAAATAAATAAATCATATGCTTATGATTGAAGCCTTGTATGCACACACCCCATCAGACAACCAACTTCCCAGAATGCTATACCGAGAGAACTCTCTAGGAAGGGAATTTGTCAAGGTGAGAAATCCTGCAATATTTTTTATATCTCTCCTTAATTGATCTGTCTTGTACATTTCTTATTTTTACAGGTAAGTTTTGTCAAGTGAGGCAGAAATATAGTTTCTGAATTATTGTAATTATATTTCTCAGAATAGTTTATACCAATAAGACATTAATGGCAATCTTGGCCTTTTTGACACATGGCAAGATTCTAATCTATCCCAAGGAAGAAAAAGTGGTATTATTCAGTACAGTATGCTCATATACATATATAAACCATCTATACAAGGAAAGTTATACAGCTATGGATATGTCTGCATTAGCACATGAAATCCAAATAAACAGAAGTGTTTTATTTGGGGATATTTTTTTTTATCCAGGTGAAAGGAATCACTCTAACAACTGTACCAGTTTACTTTCACCTCTCCTCTAGAATACACTGTGTGTAGATGCTGCACTGCTTCCTCAATCCGGTACCTCATGCGGTAACAAACTTGCACCTTCTTGGAACAGTCTAGGACAACAGCTAATGTCTTCCCAGAACCTAGAAAAAGCTAATGCACTCTGTGATATTTCTAAGTATTCACCATCCCAGAATCAATATCAGTGTGCTGTGTGTGCATTAGTCTACACTTAACAAAGAACAGCCCTGGGAGTGGACAGCTGGGGATGGGCAGGCACAGCAGGGACGATGGATTGGCTCTCCTCAGTCAAGAGGCTTCCGGGATGTTGCGCAAGACGGTGATTCTTGTACTAGATCACACAGCACTCGTTTTCAGCCACCGACACACCCAGCCAAATACACCCTCAAGAGATGGATCTATCTCAGACCCACTAACCTCCGAGGGAGGCTTCTGCTTTTATTATTTGCTGGGTATGGCCAGCAAATGCAAGTATCTCGAGGTTAGCAGAACACTACAGATAGAGCTGATAAGACAGGAACAACAAACTTGAGTCACTAATGACTCAGGTAAGACCTACTTTTAGTGAGACTCCGTTATGCCCACACTCATTCCTGGGAGCATCTTCCATGCACAGATTCAGCTTAAACAGTATGTCAAGCAAAGATTACTTAAACTGCTATGGTCAGAGTAATCATTCACATCTGGCCAAGATTCGTGCTCTTCTCTACAGTAAAACGAATCAGACTGTAGTGAGAGTTCATTCTTCTTGTGAAATCTGACCTTCCAGTCAGAATTAGGAAGGGTGTGGCACATGTGACAGAGTAGAGATGACTATAGTAAGGTGTCACGACGCAGGAGTAAGAAGTATGCAGTTTTTACGGACTGCACTGGTTTGGAATCCCAGCCCAATACTTTTAAAACATGTGACTTGTGCCACGTGTCTAACCTAAGAACTGACTGTGAACAATGTGAATGCCAGCATCCAATCTTATGAAGTGAGATTGGCAATTTCTAGCTCATAGTTTCACCTTTAGAGCTAAACAAGGTAATACACAAAGCATGGCTCAGTAAAACTGATATGAGTTGAAGAAACATTCGTTCTGGTTGTTCCTATGATTATTTTTTATCATCCCCACCATGGCCTTGTTAACCAGGAAGAATTAAATTAATTATAACTTTGTAATTCAGTCACAAAATCCATAACCAAAAGTATAGAAGAGCTTAACTGCTTGTGAGACTTACAGTCTAAACTTGGCCACACAGTCAACATGGTTTTGATAATATTCCAGACATTATGCACAACAAAATACTTGAAATTCTAGAAAATTTCACTGAGGCACCAATAAACCCAGCTATCGAAAAATCGACTCTCCCATGCGCGCACACAGGCGCGCACACACATCCTTAGGGGATGCATTATAACTATTGCAACTGAAATAGCCTTAGCTAGCAATTAAGGCCCAGCTAATCAGAGCGCAGCGCAGGCTGTGGCCCACTGAGAAGCAGAACACTCGGATGACAGCTCCTGCTATCAGGGCTTTGTTCTCCTGGAGCAAAAGGCACAAAAGCATAAAGTTGAGGAACTGTAGCTGCTCGCTGTGGGGGTTGGGAGGATGACAGGCTCGGCTGCGCTGGGAGGGTGTTCCACTAACTGTGCGGCAGCCCATACCCAGCAGTGCCCTTCCCCACCCTCGAAGCATGACTTCACTTTTCTAACACGGCCCTTAAGGGATCTGGCCTCCGTGACTTCCAGTAACTGCACACATCACCCCTGATGGAGAGGCTGAGAGCACCAGTAGACAAAAGGAACGAGAATCAAGCCAAAAGGAAACCCATTACATCGCTGCCTTCAGTTATTTTTTCACTCCTAGCGATTTATGTTACGGAACAAGCCTTTTCGCATTACTTGTCATTGGAAGCAGTACTTCAGAAGCCGGGGCCTGGTGTCCAGACTCTACTTTCAGCCTTCCGCACACTTTCCCTTCCCCCACGACCGCTTTGCTCCTCCCTTTCACCTGAGAGCTTCTGACTTGGCTGTGTTCACGCCCAGCAGTCCCAGCGGAGCTCTGGGCTCGCAATATGCGTCATAAAAAAAAGCAGGCAATGAGCATCCATGCTCCCAAGTGCTTGTGAGAAAGCCAGACTGAGTTGACCTCTGCCATCCCATATAGCTGCATGCCAGCCATATAAACTTAAAAGACTGGGAGCAGCATGTGTGTGGTGTGGGATAAACAAACTAATTAAAATCGGAGCTCTTCCCCTCAGCCTAGTGCCTAACAGGACCAATGTGCTCAACTCCACAGAGGAAAAAAAAAAAAAAAAAAAGAAATCAATCCAAGCTGGCTGGCTAGATGTGTGCTTCTCCTGCTTTTTATGATATATCTGTTTTAGGCTCCATCAACAATCTAAACTAAATGGAAGGGAACTCAAGGGATTGCTATTCTTTCCAGTAAGACTATATAAATAAAAACTATCAACTCGACTGCACTGAACCACAAGACCACTCCCTGACTGTACGCGGGCAGATTGATCAACTGAGCTGACATGTGACTTCTTTCTCTCCCCCAGTAGCAATCAGTTGCACCAAGAGGATTCATTTCATTTCCCAAAACAAAAGGCAGTGCCGTCCACCTCCTTACTGACCTGCTAGACTTCCTTTTAGAAAATAAAAAAAAGTGAGATGCTTAAAAACAAGCTCTGAATTAAATGTAAACAGCGTTTATCTAGAGTTTCAGAATTGAGTTGAGGTTATGCGCTCAGAGATCTGCATTCCTAACAATTATTAAGGACCCTGACATGTATCCATCACACCAGTTTGGGGGTAAAGTAAGGGCTGACAGAGTCTCTCCCCAGGGTCATCCTTGACTCTAACTGCCGCAGAGAGGAGACTTTTTCTCTCTCAGTTACAAATCAGCCTGCAAACAACTCCAGCCTTTTAACTATGGAGGACGTGAACTGAAGACATTCCATGCAAATTGAAAGGCATAAATAATTTCATCTGACTTCAGTATTTCTGTTCTTAATAAATTATTTTTTGAACATGCAAGAGAACCCCTTTCCCATGAGGGAATATGTCAAGTGCTTATTCGGCAGTCATTCCTTGCTGTGAAGAGTCTGAGACCCAATGGAGGTAACTACCGAATTCCATTCTGCAAGTCACTAAATATTTCATAAATCACACAAGCAAATGGGACCAATTAGCCCTGCCTCATAAAAGAGAAACATATCTTTACAATGTTAGAATACTATGAACTACACATTTCACAGCTTATTTGGGCTTTTGCAATAGAAAAATATCTTGTGCTTATTTTTTTTAATTCATGAGAATACTAAAAATAACAGGCAGAAATGGATCAGGAAATGTTTGTATTTTGATTCTTATTTGACTCTTACAGGCCTTTGTCTTAATACAGCAGCCTGGAAGCAGAATTAGGCAAAACAAGCCTTCTTTCCTCTGGTCCATTTTAAGCAGACAACATCCCCCACCCCTGCCTTAGCAGACGCCGCGCCACCGACTAACCAACAAAACAGCCATGCAATTAAGGCCCAAACATTTAACACTCACCATCTCCTGCTCCCAGGGTCTTCTTTTGATGTTTACAGCACATCTGTAGGATGCAATACTAGGAGATGCCTTGTTTGACCTGCTGCATGATGCTGTGACATCAGTTCAGATGATGCAGCTCATTATGGGAAAGACTGCTGTTGCTATGGCAACTGGGATGTGCTAGGAATCCTTGCTGCATTTCCAGTGGAGCCTGAAACAATACGGAAGCCTGGTAAGAAACAGACAATATGCAAAATATAGTCCAAAGGAACAAGGTTCCTCATTGGACTAAAATCTGTAAGTTTAAAAAAGATTTTCCTAGAATAATTTTGGAAAATAATAAAAATCACCTCTTTATTATTATTATTATTATTTTGCTGTACACTTCAAGAATCAAGGTGGGAGTGCAGTGTAGATTTAGCCCTAAGCAAATACAAACTCATATTCATGTTTCCCTATTAGGCAGTTTGACCGCTTCTTCTGTCTGGCTAGTAATAATACCTCTTTAAAAGTTACTGAAAGGAGGTTCCCACATCTGTCAAAGACAAAAAGAACAAAAACAAAACAGGGATTGGGGAGGAAAAACAATTCAAAATGTAATAAACAGCTGACCAAGTGAGTCCAGTTCTAAAGTACATAGACGAATAACTGTCAGGGCGTGGGTAAAGCCCCAGCTGCGTTAGCCTGCTCTGCAGGTGTTCCCTGCGGGACACCACCTCACAGAGCTGATGCCGAGCTCAGCTACCACCTCACCTTCAGGAGCAGTGGGGAAAGGGTGGAGCCCAGAGGCTCTCCCCCTGTCTTACAGAGAACTCTTCCTACTCGGAGCCAAAATGAAAGTGGCTTAAGTCTGGACCGAGTAGAAGACCTGTAGAAATTTCCTGTCACCGCCACTCCCAACACTGGGATTTGTTTCCTTCTCCTGAGGCGGTAAGACTGCCCACCACAGAGGCTGTTCCTCTCTTCCCTCCCCCACTGTGATGGGACCTGTGACAGGCACATTAAATCAAGACCCAGGGAGGATTTCTCCAGTTAGTCAAAGGAAGGTAATCACTTCTTTCCAGTCTGAAGCGTAAACAAACACCGTGTTGTGACACTGAGGTAACTGAACATGGACCAGCAGTGGCTCTTGCATATTTAACACTTGCAGGCCACTGACAGAGAAAGGCAGAATCAAGCTGACCTACATCCATTCTATCTTCACAACTCTGGTTCTGAAACCCAACATACAATGAGACAATTATGTTGTTCCCTCCTCACTGAGATGTTAAACAGCCCTGTTAATCAGCAAAAGGGGGTGGGGGTGGGGGGCAGGGGCGTGGGGATTGGAGTGACAGAAGGAATTCAGGCCACCTCTCAGTTAAGAGGAACTGATAAAATGCAAGACAGGTGCCAAGATCCTAGCCGGGTGCACCCCCAGACCTGCACAAAGCAGCCCTGCTTTGGATGTGAAGTCTTAATTGTTCTTGCTTTCCTTAATCAGGAACAAGAAACGGAAAAGCAATAGGGTAGCCTGTCTCCGTGCTCAGAGGAACTTGACTCCCTCATCTGAGACCACAGGGTATGCACACACACCCTGAGAGCGGGGCATGGAGCCGCTGCAGAGCCAGGAGCACTAGCCTGGGGCACGACCACCCCTGGCACTGCTCCCTCCTAGAGCTCCAGGGCACTGCCCTACTGCCGGCCCACCTACTAACCTGTCTGGGGCTCAGGACTTTCACCGGAGGGAGGACAGACTTAGCTAATAATCGCAGTTTGCTAATAATATTAAATGATGTTTCTTGTATGAGACAGTCCAAAGCTGAACTGCCTTCACTGAGGGAAACATGAGGCCTAGAGTCAAGACTGTGGGGCCCTTCTTACCACAATTATTAACCCTGTCTGTTAGAGAGCACCATTGGCCTCTCTGACGAACTCTTGGGCCTCCACAAAAAAATAGGGTGAAAGCCATAGGGCTAGAACCAGATTGGCCTTTCCAGAGACAGCTCCGTGAAGAGCAGAGGACAGGCTAACAGGTGGACAGATAGAAGAGAATGTCATTTTACCCAGGCATGAAGAGAGGCAAATCACCTTATTTGCAAGAAAATGGACAGAACTACAGATTATGGTGTTAAGCCCAAAACAGACAAATCTACATTTTCTTTCATTCCAGAACATATATCCATATGTATGATATATGTCATACCTGAATACAGTTTCTCAGGATGAGAAAATGTCCAGTAGTGCCCTTTGCCAGCTTTTAGGCACAGTAAGAAAGATCAGATAGCATAATAAATCTGACATCAGGTCAAGTTTTTGACATCCTAGACTGGCGCAACAGTAGCTCACAATTTGACCCAGATGGGCTAAAAATGGTAACCATCTCTAGTAGGAGCAAGCTATAAAGCATGTCCTTGGTTTGTGAATAGAACTTCCCAGTGGCCTATGGCTCTGCTGTTCACTTCCTAGGACTGTTTTTGAAAATTATGTGCTACAATGTTTATAATGGTGTGTTAGTCAGTGCTCTATTGCTATGAAGAGACACCAGACCATAGCAACTATTTTAAAAGAAAGCATTTGATTGGAGCTTGCTTACAGTAGCTGAGGTTTAGCCCAGGATCATGACAGTGAGAATGAAGGCATGCTGGTAGCCATGGTGCTGGAGAAGGAACTGGGAGTTCTACATCTGGATCCACAGACAGACAGACAGACAGACACTGGGTCTGGTTTGGATTCTTGAAACCTCAAAGCTACCCCCCAGTGACACACCTCCTCCAACAAGGCTATAGCTTCTGATCCCTCTCAAGCAGCGCTACTCCTTAAAGACTAAGCATTCAAATAGATCAGCCTATGGGGGCCATTCTTACTCAAACTGCCACAAACGGTATTCGGCATTCTGGAAGCCAGAAATGCCAGACTTTGTTAGTGCCACCAGTAACACATTTGTGCCCTTTTAGGCTCTAGAATCAAAGGGTTGGCAAACAGCCCCCAAGGTCTGCACTGATACTGAAGACAGCCAAGCAGATAACAACCACTGCAGAGGAGATCCGGGGGGGTTAAAGGTCACTGGGTCCTTTCAGATGCCACACTGTGGCTTTGGGCAACAAGGGGCAGATAAGTCAGTCCTTGAGAACAGAACTAGGGTCAGAAGAGAGAAGTTAAGCAGGAGCCTCATGCTGAATGATTAGAAGGCTTTCCGGACTGTAGAGAGAAGGCCTGAAAACTAACTGGTGAGAAATCATGTTTTAAACTTATTGATGATTTTGTTATTTTTATTTTTTACATGTATAAGTGCTTTGCTTACATGTGTATGTATGTACCATGTGCCTCGTGCCAACAGAAGCCAGAAGAAAACATTAGTCCCTCTGAAACTGAACTAACAGACAGTTGTGAGCTGCCACGTGGATGTTGAGAATTAATCCGTGGCCTCAGGAGGAGCAGCCAGTGCTTTCAACTGCTGAACCAGCTCCCCAGCCCGAGATACCAATTTAAGGAATATGAACAGCTTGCATGTGGCTCTAACTCTGGAAAAAAATGTATTTAAAACATGTAGAAACCACATGACACATCACATGTTGCTATTCTGCTCCTTTCAGAGATGACTCTTTAAAGAAATATTAGCCATGGGACTGGGAGGGGACTGTGGGTAAACTGAAGGCTGTACAAATAGGAGGACCCAATTCTGGGTCCCCAGCATTCACCCAAAAGCCAGGGTGGGAGCCTGTGCCTGTATCTCAAGAGCTGGGATGGGAAATAAGAGGATCCCGAGGCCTTCCTCTCTAGACAATCTAGCCAAAGAAGTGAGCTCCAAGTGCAGAACGAAGCCCTGTCTCAAAAAGATAAAGCAGAGTATATAAAGGAAGATACCTGGCCACCACATACATTCACATGGGCAACAACACACTCATATAAGCTCATGTCCACACACACACATACACACATGAAATTCTGGGCTTTTACAAGAATGCAGAATACAGGACATATTAGGTAGATCACCCGGGATGCATGTTCTTTGTTGGGGGACAAGGATTTTTTTTTACAGAGGAGAAGGGAGAAAAGAAATGTTAGGAAGTCAGCAGGACTGACTGTGGTGGCTAGCTCACTAGGACTAACATTCTCCTGTGTTCTAGGCACGCTTCTAGTGCCATTTTGGTTGGCCATGAGACCAGTTCTAACCAATGAAACAGGAGCTACGGGGAAATATTACCTTAAAAAGTGGTTAAAGCTGAGTGTGCCTCCTTATCTCCTTCCCTTACTAGCCGGGTACAAAGAAACCAGTGGAACCACTTTGTGAGTATCCCTGTTTCTGGAGTGACCACGTGGGAGTGAGACATCTCCCAACTAGTCACTGACTTTCACTGGGCTGCAGTGAGCAACAAATAAGCCACGGCGGTTAACCTTGACTGCCAGCTCCACTCAACAGAGTGATGGCTAGGAGACTAATTAAGCACACATCTGAGCCTGTCTGAAGGTGTTTCCAGAAAGAATTATCCATGCGTGGTCTGACTTGGTGAATGGGCTGATCCATTGATTGCCTCAAAGTCTGAATAGAGGAGCCACAGACATGATGCAGTACGTATTTACACAAGCATAAATACCTGAGTTCAGATCCCCAGCACACACATAAAACCAGATGTGACCACACATGTCTATAACCTCAGTGCTGCTTGCTGGGATTTTGGGAGGGGCGGCAGATCCTGAGAGCTCGCTGGCCAGCTAGCCAAAATAGCAAGTCCAGACTCAATGAGAAGCATTGCCTCAAAATAAGATGAAGAAACTCTTTAAAAAGTCACCTGACATCAACACACACACACACACACGAAAAATATGAACATACTATTGGTAGGCAGTGGAACTGTGAAAGCAAGGTAGGTCTTAGCTGGAGGAGGCGGGTCATGGTGATGTGCCTTAGAAGCATGTATCTCAACTTTGGTCCCTTCCTGCTACTCATCTTTGCTTCACGGCTGCCTTAAGGTAAATAACTTTCCCCCACCTTCCCTTGCATGGTGCTATTGCTCTTCCACCTGCGTGAAAACAACATAGCCAACTAAACATGGACTTGAGTATCTGGAGTTATGAACCAAAGTAAATCCTCTCTCTTTTGTTCTTCTTGGGAATTTTGTCGCATTAAAAAATAAGTGGGAAAAGTTCCACCAAGACTTCAGGCTTTTATGATGGACAGTCTATGCTTAGATGAAATTATTATGGTTTATAAAGTATACATAATAAATAGCATTATAGAGAAAGTTTATCAGTTATAGACTACAATATATTATAACTTTTTATTATATACTAACAAACCCCAAATTAGCTTCATTTATTGCAGATCTTCATGGTACCTTTAATCTAATGTGTATTGAGACTCCCATAAGGAAAGACATATAGTAGTCTCCTAATTTATTTACCACAGAATTCTTTTCTTGTAGATGAATGTCCCATTATCTGTCCCATCTACACACAACATGGAAACATGACTGTGAATACAGTGGGCTTGAGGCCCTGTGAGTCCCTATTTCAGCCTGGGGTTAAAGAGAAGGAAAGAATGAAACTTTACTATTGCCATACAATTCAGTCTGCCTCCAATATCTGCCATCCACTGACAAGACAGAAATTATGTGAGACTATTAGGAATGGAAACATGTATAAATGTTTCCTTCTTGCCTCTTTTTCAACTCATAAGTAGGAGCTGTACCACAAATTCTTATGGTTCCAGAAGAATCGTTCCCAAATCAACAACTCATGATAAAACATACATCTTGTGTTTGTATTTGAGGACATATGTATATATACACACACACACATACTGGACTAGAGAGATGGTACAGTGATTTTACAGTACTTGCTGCTCAATCATGAAGACCAGCATTCAGATCCTAGTACCCATATAAGCTAGAATTCACAAATGCCTCTAAATCCAGCTCCAAGGAATGTGACAATCTCTTCTGGCCTCCACAGGTATGTGTGTATGCCACTTCTGAAGTACACTGCTCCTGCTCCTCTTAGTGTTTAATAAGTAAAGGAATGTATGTGAGAAATGTTGAGAAATCTGAGTTAGCTGAGGACTAATGGATTTCAAGGTAAGTCCTCTCCTTGGCCCGTTGTCCAATCACTGTTTAATAACCACATGTCTTGTATTCACTTGATGTCTCAGGGGATACTCTCAATCACCAGAGACCACTTCAAGGACTCCATGTTAGGGCATCATCATCCTTTAGCGCCAGAGTCCTTGGGGAAGAAAGATGAGAGGTGACATAGAGTCAGGTCTAAAAGAACTAGTCATTTCTACCCACATTACAGAAGTTAGAGCTCAGGCAAATGGCCGCATCCTTGAAAGAGGCTGGGAACGTTCAAGTGCACAAGACAGTCACAGTCACAGCGCTAGGCAGCTCAGAGAGGTTGCCAGCCCATGCACCATCAAGCACTCCTCTTCAGAAGCCACGTGGCAATCCATGCAGCAGTGCAGTGTTCGGGGCTCTTGCCTCCAGTGACATACAACAACAGTAAGACAAGGCTCCGAAATGGCAGTGCTTACTGACAATGTCCCAAGATGAGGATGTGGCCCAAGCCAGGTTGAATTTTTACCAAGTATGCAGAACTCCTACGAGAAACAGAACCCTAAAGTAAGCACTCCTTACAAATCTGACGCAGGTTTCTGAGCACCAGGAATGCCACTACTTCCCTTACCCATCCTCAGTGATTAACTACCTTGAGCAAAGAGCTTCTGGTTCCCAATTAACCCAAGCAGAACATCCTACAGCAGTTCCAAGTCCCCATGCTGATGCCCAGGCAGTTCTGGTCTGCAAGCCACCTCCCACCACTATCTTCCCAATAAAACTGACAAGGTTTTCCCACCAGCTACTACTCTCTGAAGCAGTCCTGCAGTTTGTTCCCATGAAGAACTATTTCTACTCACAATGAGGTCTAGCTCGATGGTTTCATTGCACTTTGCTTAATGGTACCACATATCCAAGGGTACACAGCCCTAAAACATTCCCTTCATAGGATCCAATATCTTTATATCAACTTCACAGATAAAATTTCCATGGATTTCCACAAGAGACTAGCCCAGTCATGAGTCTGCACCCAGAGAGGAGCAAAGTGGTGACTTCATAGAACTGTTTTGAAAAGTATTATACAGAGACAAATCTAATACATAAAAATATATGTGGGTATATATGGATATGATGCAGATACATGCATATGCCACAAAAGAACATATTCAGGGTTATAAAATGACAAAATAAAGTAGTAGAACTATTGCTCTATGTAGATCTGTGTTTGGAGTGATCCCCAGCTCCTACATGACATATTTCCATAAGGAGAAGCTCTTTTCCTAACCACACAGATTAGAAGCTACCCCAGAGCCTGTTCTACTGGCATTCTAGTCCTTGGCTTAGGTAGAGCCACCCGAGACATGTGGCATGGCCGTGGAATAGCCCCTGCGGTTAGGCAGAACTATAATCGCCTATGGTTTGGTTCTGCTTGCACTGCAGAATCCTCCGGGCTGAAGTAAAGAAGAGTTAAGAATGAGGAAAAGGATAGCACCCCATGGTGGAAACCAGCTAGCGCCACTTTTAAATGTGAGATTTGGGCTAGTACTTTCCAAACTGTGAGTCCCAAAGCCTCTCCTGCCCCCAGAAGGGCCTTTAATATCTTAAGGTAAGTTTCGGAACCAACTTTGGTGTCTTTGTCCTAGCAGAAGCCAGCCTTGTGAGTAAGTGAAACTTACTCAGTGACACCTAAGGACAAGCCAGCCCCAAACCCACTGCGTCCCTCTCTCTGAAGAACATAGTTACAAAAATGTTCAATAAACTATTTGCAAACTAAATTAAAGAACACATCAAAAAGATTATCCATCATTGTTATCTCAGTTACTTTCAAATTGCTATTCTAAAATACCATGGCCAAGGCAACTTATAAAATAAGGCATTTAATTTGGGGCTCAGAGTTCCGGAAGGTTAGAATCTATGACCATCATGGTGGGGAGCATGGCCACAGTCAGTCAGTCATGATGCTGGTACAGCAGCTGAGAACTCACATTTTAATCCATAAGCACAAGGCAATGAGATCTAACTGGAATGGTATTGTCTTTTGAAATCTTAAAACCCACCCCCAATGGCATACTTCCTCCAACAAGGCCATACATGCCAATCCTTCCCCAAAATTTCCAACAAATGGGACATATGTATCAAATATATGGGCCTATGGAGGCCATTCTTATTCAAACCATCAACAAGATGTAGCATATTCCTGGCACTGAAGATTTTAATTGTGGCATAAGATGTCTAGTTTGGGCATTGTTTCCCCTGTTATTCTGTAATTCCATCCAGACCCTTTCCTATACGTATATTTTAGAAAGGTCTATAGCAGTGGATTTTCATACGGTTCTTCAAATGACCTTTTGTGTTCGTTGTCCCTCCAATACTCTCTTCTTTACACTTCTCTCCAGTCCCTCTTCCCTATTTAAGGCCCTGGTTTCCCCTTCATTCCTCTATACCTTTAGGTTCTTTTACCTAAAGGAGACATCTATATCACCATCTCAACTCGGGAAACATCACAGAAGAATGTAAGAGTCGGAGGATAGGAAGGAGTACTGTGAGGGGATGTCTTCTGAACATGATGCAGCCACTGCACAAGAACAAAGCCAATATTCCAGGCTGAATGGAAGAGAGAGTGGGGAGACACAGGGACTTGGGGCTCCCGAGGAGAGAGGCATTTTTCTTTGAAAGTGTGGCTGACAATAGGTTCTTCATACCCAGCAGGATGGCCACACTCAAGCATCACTAATTAGGCTCAGTGGATTACACAAAAAAGAAGAAGACATGTAAGTGATAAGGGAATGTGTTGGGAGGAGCCCAGGGAGGGAGGTGGAGGTTTGGGAGAATACGAACAAAATACATTGTAAAGACAAATAAAATTGTCAGAGTAGGTAAAAATATTCTAGAAATCAAACAAAGTAAATGGCATGTGAAAAATTGAGTTATTCACTTATATAGACCTATAGGATAGGAAGGTCATGCTGAAATCTACACACCTAGAGAGGATATACAGGAAGGAGGACCCAGGTTAGTATGATCAATGCTCGTTTGGACGAACAAATGGGATGGACATTGAGTGGAGGAGAAAAC
>JAQQSO010002198.1:0-14589 GCA_028658305.1 Pachyuromys duprasi | reverse complement strand
ACTAAAATAACATTGCTTCTTATTTCAAAGTCAGTAATATCTTTGAGTCATTTTGCCCTAGTTGGCAAAAGAAAACAGAAGAAATGTATTGGTGAAAATGTTTAAAAAATAGTGGAATAATTTTAAGTTATATAGTATTCTACAGTGTTCAAAAGTAAACTTTTGAGAATTAGGAATGTGGTTACTTATTATGAGCTGCTTTTTTTTTCTGCTTTAAGAAAGTATATAAACTTGCCAAGTAGCTGCAAAGGAACAGAACTGACCATAATGAACTACAATAAAGACAAAGACGTTGATAATAACCTATAATGCCAGCAGTAACGATAAGAGGCCTTTTGTCATAGATGACGTGGAAGTTGACATCTATGTTTATAACTAGGAATCTTGGTTAGCTTTGTTGTCAGCTTCATGTACCTGGGAAAGGAAAAACCAACTGAAAAATTATTTCATAAGATGGGTCTCCAAAAATGTTTGTCTGGCATTTTCTTGATTGCTAATTTACATGAGAGTAGACACCTCACTCTAAGTGGCACAGACCCTGGCAGTGAGGCTCAGTCTGCAAAACAAAGGGAGCTGGGCCACTAATGGTGGCACACACATTTAATCGCAGCGCTGTGGATCTAAGTGGATCTCTGTGAGTTTGAAGCCAGCCTGGTCTACTGAGCAAGCTCCAGGATAATCATGGCCACATACAAATAGTCTCAAAAATAAAATATGAATAAAATACAAAAAGAAGAGGAGGAGAAGGGGGAGGAGGAGGAGGAGAAAAAAATAAAAAGTAGCTGAAGTAGCTGAACATGAGCCTGGATCAAATCATTAAGCAGCATCTCAGCTTGAATTTTCTGTTCCAGGTTTCTGTTTGAAATTTTCCTTCAGCTTTGTTTAATGATAGACTCTAAGATACATGTTGACATATACCTTTTTCTTTCCAAGTTACATTTTGAGTAATGGTGTTTATCATAGTAACAGAAAACAAAATATGACAGAGTATACTCAAGAGAATGCTGTTGATTTTGCTAGACATCTAAGGATACTCAGAACCTAAAATTAAATGCAACTAACTAACAAAATTAAATGCCTAACTCAGGGGCCTGACACTAAAATCTCAAATTATGTTATGTTTAGGAAGGTTGCTCTGAGCTACATTCCTGTTCTGGATAAGTTATGTTTGACAAGTTTAAAAGGTACTTCGATAGTCTTTGTTTTGGAAAATAAAAAAGGCATATAATGGAAAACCTACAGACACTGGAATCAGAAGAGTGATTTTGGAGGTTTGGACTCAGTCTGACTCCATAGGCTATGACCTGGAGGAAAGCAGAAGTGAGGAAAGGTTTATAATGTCTTCAAAGAAGTGGACAGAGTTTAGGAAAGAACCATATGCAATACTACATTATTCTTAGACTCATAATTGGTAAAAAAAAAAAAAAACTTTTTACCAATGTGAATGTGATTAGGGGAGAAGCAGCTGCTAGAACTTTGAAGCATTTGCTGGACAGGTATCCTGAAACAAAAGAACACAGATCATCTACACTGCCATGGCAATGAAGATATTGTTAAATCTCCCAGCCTCCTTTTCTCAAGCTTACTTAACAAAGATAAAAGAAGAGAGCAAGTAATCACTTTGAAGCAGTCATTAAGATTAGCTCTGTATTGGAACTGGGATGCTCAGAATGAGGTAGATACCGTTCATCCATCATGTTCATGGATGGTAGATTATTGAAGAGAAATTTTCCATCATTCAATGTAAGTGACACTTGTGGTCCTCTCCCTATTTCACCCATTCAGGAAAGAAACATCATTTTTACCCTTCTGTGGCCAAAAGGAAACCCTAATGTATCAGTCATCACTCACACAAATTAACTAGCGATAGGAACACAAGAGTAATATTTATTTTTGTGTTAGATGTGGTTTCCCACTTCTTATCATGAATTTTTTTTTCTTTAATTTTAGCCAATGGCTATCCACTTTAGTTGAACTCAAAGAAAGCTCTACCACTTACTAACTAACTCGTGAACTTGGACAGGTGAGTGGTACTTCTTAAGTGTTACTTTGTTCATATAAAGATAAAGGTTATTTTAACCTATATCAGGAATGTTTGACGAATGCATAAAAGACCTCAGCAAATTATAGCTATGAGATATATACACACATATATGTACTATATGTATGTAGTATATGTATATGTTACTCTCTGTATCAGTAACTGATTTATAGGTATTTTATATTAACTGTTTATATACATAATAATAAAGAGATGACCACAATTTTCATTGCAAAAATGAAAACTTTATTTCCTTTAAGGTATTATTATAAAATTAAGACAAAATACATAAAGTTCCTTGAAATTTGTAATACATTCATAAGTACTAGATTTTGCTGTTATTAAGGATATAGACTTTTCCCCCTTTGAAAATTGGTTCTTCCCAGTGAAGGTAATGGTACAGGCAAGCCTCCTTTGGGTCACAGAGGTTCAACACATTGTCAGCCTCCACCTCATAGCATTTACTCTAGGATATGGTAAGTTTGATCAAAGGGGAGGGACTGAATTTAGGTCTCCTCTTTACATATTGAGAAATTGACTATTAGGACAGGGGAATGGAAATGAAGCTTTATAAACACAGTTGACCAAGTTTTTTTTTCAATATTTAAACCTAAGAAAACAAGGTTCTTTTTTCCAAAAATATATTTTAAGTGACTTTTTTGAGCAAAGAAAATGATAAAGTCAGCCTAAAAAATAGCAGGATAATAAGGACATTTATTTGGCATAGATAGTAAAGCCTAGTAGTGATGCAATTATGATTTACTATTTTCTTTTAATGGAAGCATTAAAATATGTATCTGTTATTTATAATGTATAGAAAACTATATAGTCTGTAATCTCTAAAGAGAACACATATTTTCAGTAGAACAAAATCCAAAGGTAAGTGTATTTGTTGAAATAGTTTTTCTTTATGGGCTATATATTATGTATGTATACATGTATGTGTTATATGGATGAATATGTGTTATTTGTGTGTATATGCATGTGCGTACATGTATGTGTATGTACATGATTACGTATGTTATATATGAGGATGTGTTTTATACCACCTCTTTGATGGCTCTCATAAAATTCTTTACAATTTCGGCAAACTATGAGAATTTGAAGAACATGGACAAATACAGAATGTGAGTGTAAGGTTACCTTTCATCTTGGGGACTTTAATTCCCTTATTTACAGTTTGTTCGCAAGGTGATAGAATTACAAGGATGACAGAGTTTAGTAACGCTTAACTTTAGTCCCTGTGCATTCTTAGATGAACCCTGTGACCTTGAGCAAAGTCATTTTCACCTCTCCCGATCCTAGTTTATTCATCTCCGAAGCACAGAAGCTGAACTCTGTGATCTCTGTGGTTTCCATGAGAGGTAAAATTTTTATGATTCTCGGTGAGTTAATTATTGAGGTCTTTTGTGGTCAAGTTTGCATCTTTCATTGTTTGAGGCAGCAATAAACAAGAATAACCTCTGCTCCAAAATTAGAATATTCAAGTAACTTATTAGAAGCAGATGAAAATATTCTACAAAGAGTGATTATGTGATTTTTTTTTCTAGACACAAGGCTGAAACATTCAAAACAAAGCCTATTTACTATCTCTTTAAGTACTTCTCTTGTTCAAAAACAAATCACCACAGAGACTCATTATTCTCTGTAGCTCAAAGCTCTCTAACACTGTGGGTGCTTTGGCTGAGGTCTGACTGTCTTCAGATCTGCCACTGCTTCTTGTCACTGCGAGTGACAAAGCATGCTTTCCCTTACAAGTACAGAGCCGATTTAAAAGAAAGGCATGACAGCATTTTTCCTGTTGATTAGATTTCTTTGGTTGCATGTTATATCTCATTTCCCCAGTATGAGGCCACTGGCCTGTGTTTCAACTCTAATTCCCTCACAGATGTTAAAGAGACTAGTGATATCCCCCAGGCCTGTCTTAAAGCAGCAGAGGAGAAAGTCTATCTTTGGGAGATTTTAACCTCTGTTTTCAGAACCATCACCAAGCGCCTTGCCTATGACCAATTCTCCCAGGGCTAAATTTCAATACTGTCAACAGCTGGTAAATATTTAGAATTGTGCTCACTCAAGGAGTCTGCCTTACAATAGTAGATTCAAGGGTATAATTTTACTAGATGTAAATGCCACCATACAAAAGCTTCATTGTCTCAGGACAAACAGGGAAGCTAAAAATTACTATAGATATTCAAATTCCCATATGTGGATCTTTTTTACTATTATATATAAATATTGCATAGGAACATGGAGTATATCAAAAGGCAGACCTTGGTTTAAGGTTTTGCCTTGAGCAAGGTCATTTTCCCTTCCCAAGCCTTAGCTGCCATTAAAAAAAGAAAGAAAAAAAGCTATATAAACTCTGCATGGTTTTCCAGGGTGCCTAAAGTGATTTCTGCATAAACCACTCAAACTATCTTGCAATTCGATCAGGTTTCCTAAATATTATTTCCTTTCTTTTACAAAATTGTATGTCTGCATGAGTGAGTATATACCTTGTGTGTCTTTTTGCTTCTGGGATGGCTCACTCAGGATAATCTTTTCCAGTTCCCAACATTTACCTGAAAATGTCATGATTTCCTTGTTTTTTATTGCTGAGTAATATTCCTTTGTGTAGATGTACCACAATTTCTGTATTCATTCCTCATTTGAGGGGCATCTTGGTTGTTTCCAGCTTCTGGCTATTACAAATAAAGCTGCTACAAACATGGTTGAGCAAATGTCCTTATTTTGTACTTGAGCCTCTTTTGGATCTATATCTAGGAGTGGTAGAGCTAGATCTTGAGGAAGTGCTATTCCTAGTTGTCTGAGAAAGTGCCAGATTGATTTCCAGAGAGGTTGTAAAAGTTTTCATTCCCATCAACAGTAGAGGAGGGTTCCCCTTTCTCCACAACCTCTCCAGCATGTGTTGTCACTTGAGTTTTTGATCTTAGCCATTCTGATGAGTGTGAGGTGAAATCTCAAGGTCATTTTGATTTGCATTTCCCTGATGAGTAAGGATGTTGTAAAAACAAGAAACAAGTCAGGAGCATATCACAGAGGGCCTCTGAAAGGCTCTGCCCTGCAGACTATCAAAGCAGATGCTCAAACTTATGGCCAATCATAGGGCAGAATGCAGGGAATCTTATGAAAAAAGTGGAAAATAGTAAGATCTGGAGAGGACAGAAGCTCCACAAGGAGAGCAACAGAACCAAAAAAATTGAGCACAGGGATCTTCCCTGAGACTGATGCTGCAACCAAGTAGCATGCACGGAGAAAACCTAGAACCCCTGCACAGAAATAGCCCATGGCAATTCAGTCTCCAAGTGGGTTCCATAGTAATAGGAACAGGGACTTTCTGTGATGTGAACTGTTTGGCCTGCTCTTTGATCACCTCCCCCTGAAGGGGGAGTAGCTTTACCAGGCCACAGAGGAAGACAACGCAGCCATTCCTGATGAGATGTAATAGACTAGGATCAGAAGGAAGGAAAAGAAGACCTCCCCTATCAGTAGACTTGGGGAGTGGCATGCATGGAGAAGGGAGAGGAAGGAAGGGATTGGGAGGGAAGGAGGGAGGGAGTTACAGATGGGATACAAAGTGAATAAAGTATAATTAATAACAAAATTAAAAATGAAAAAAGAAAATTATTGTACAAAACAATTTGCATATTGAATATTTGTAATTCCAGTTAACAGAAACCACAATTAATAGAGGCATGGCAAAACAGTATAACTTGTAAGAGATCTGAAATAGTAGTAAGTAGACAATGTCAGGGCTGGATGCTACATTTTCTTGGCTTTCCCTTCTTGATTTTAAAGCAGTTGCAATTGTTTTGGCTCTTTCAACTCAAGAAGATACAATTTTACACCAGTCCTGCCCAAACTTTGGATCTCATAATCTTTCCCCCCTGTTTCCAAGATGGTTCCTGAGCCCTGGGGATGGATAGGATATACATGCCCAGTGGCTGACCACTGACACTTATTGTCTGCAATTTGACAAGTTATGAGTTTGCATCTTAAGTACCATCCACCAGAAAAAAATATAGAGGTTTTTCTAATGAAGTATGAGAGCTTCACTAATATACAGGAAGAACTATATGAATTTAGCAAGCAAGCAATCGTTTAACAGCAGAATAGTAATGCATTTGTCTTTGGGGCCTATGAACTCCCTAAACATGCACAGAATTTTGGCTTGATTAAGAGAATTAGATTTTTACTTCCTCCTGTTCAGCCAGCTCTGTAAATTCAATCATATAATAGTTGGCAACCCCATAAAATTTGTGCCACTCTTGCACTCATGAGTGTATCTTGCCATGCTATTCATATTGTAGTTTACAGGGTTTACATCTGTCTAAGACCTTTAATGACTTTTACCCCATCAGCTTCTATAACACCTTCCAATACTCTAAAAGCAAGGCATTGGTCTGTAACAATTTGGTTTCTCTATGTCTTCTGACTAATGCATGTGGTGTCTTCAGAAATACGCTATTGCCAGCAAGTTCTGGTGACCAACCAAGACCATTCACAATCAGCTGTACTGTTTCAGGTATCTATAGAACACCTGTTTCCAACAATTTATTTGAGTGTGTAAGGAGTGCCTGTTTCCAACAACACTTGGCACTGGGCTTTTTATTTTGCAACCTGTAGCTTCTGGAATAATAATAATAACCTATATGGAATAACTACAAATATATGTAAAACACACACATACATATGAATATAGGTAACTAGATTTCCATGTGCATTTTGCAAATAATCTTAGTATTAGATGTCTCTTTTCCAAACTTCTTCTGTCCTACTTTTACATCCCTCCATTTCTTCAGGTTTGTACTAGAATGAGATAGATAGTGTTTGTAGGCCTAGATTTTTCACCAAACCTACTTTATTTAGAGTTCTTAAACACCTTTACCTCCTTTCCAGCCCCATGACCTTAGATAGGAGATTAATTGGTTAAAGGGCTATAACCCTCTTTTATCTACTTCATGTCAAAGCACGAAGATCAGCACCGTGATGTCGATCCAAGAAATGATTCCTCACTGAGCATGGGCCTCTATGTATCCTCTCTCCTCAGAGTCCACTCACAGATGTTTTCAGCTGGCCCAAGTCATGCCCCTCACAAGAGAGTCCTCACAGCAAAACATCATGTGCGCTCTCACAAGCTAGCCTTCAGCAAAACATCATGAGCCCAGCATGCAACAAACCATCCCACAACAAAACTGAGTCTTCAGAAACACCTGAAACACCCACTTCAATTTTTTCTCAAACATCGTTTTGAGAAAACAGTTGGCACTTCTTTTAGACTTTGTATGTAAGCAAAGCTTACTGATGTGTTCTAGTATTTATTCAAGCCACAGAACCTGAAAACCAATTGTTACTTGTTAGAAGTCTGTCCAACTTGACATAATGCTATCCCTTGAGTGTCTTACAGATTTAGAAAAACACACATATGAAAGGAAAACAATATCCAAATAACCTTAACAAAGTTATATTATATAGATAAAAAATGACACCCCTGGAGCCACATGGTCATTGAATAAAACTTCCAGTGCTAGGCTTGGGCTAACTTTATTGGGTGGTTGAAGGCAGTGGGCCCAGAGGCCTGAGAAACTGTAAATCCTATTGCTATTGCAATGTCTTACATGCCATACACTAAATCAGTGGTTCTCAACCTTTCAAATGCCATGATACTTTGATAAGGTTTCTTATGTTGTAGTGACCTCCCAAAACATAAAATTACCTTTGTTGCTACTTCATAATTACAATTTTGCTAGTGTTGTGAATGGTAAAGTAAATATCTGTGTTTTTCCAATGGTCTTAAGTGACTCCTGTGAAGGGTTCATTTGACACCTAAAGAGTCTGTGATCGAAAAGCTGAGAACCCCAGCACTAGATTCTTGTGATTAGTGATAAATCTATTCTGTTTTGATTTAATAATCTGTAGAACTCAAGATGTGACTTAGATAGAAGCTTCTCCCTGCTGGGTAGCTTTCATAATTCTAAAGTTCAATATTTGTATTTGCTTTGGAGAGGGAATGGTTAGTAACAGTTCTCTGTAGTTATGTACCTACAAAATATGCTATCAAATAATATACTACCAAATATCTCCACTGGTGCAATAGAAGAAAAATTATTATGGGTAAAGGGAGCAACTTTCCCATTTGGAAAGTAAGGAAAGCATTGTTTTCATTATAGAGCAGGGCAAAGACTTATGGATGAGACCATCATAAGCCCTAGTAGATAGGTCACTGCTAGTGTTTTTTTTAAGTGTGAATTATATGACTATTAATTGCATTTAAAACATCTGTGATTATATTCACAGATTACTGTCATGCATCAGCCTTGTTTACTAATGGAAAAATCTTCTTGTTGGCAGTGGACAATGGCTATTGTTTTTTTTTTCTTTTAATAATATTTTTATTTTATTTTTTATGTGCTTTGTTTTTTTTCCTGCATGCATTGTCTGTGTGAGGATATCACATCCCCTATAACTGGAGTTACATACAGTTGTGAGCTACAGTGTGGGTGCTCAAAATTGAGCACATCTCCTTTGGAAAAGTGGCCAGTACTCATAACCACTGAACCATCTTTCTAGCCCCACTGTGATACCATGATTTCCACTTTGGAAATAGAATTTCCATGTCTTTCCTGTTGGAGAGCTGCTGCATAGAAACTTTACTAATCAAAGGGGAAAACATGGATTAAAAAGAGATGTGGAGCTGGAGTGATGACACAGACATTGAGAGTGCTTACTGGTCTTGCAGAGGATGCAAGATGGTTCCCAGCACTTAAGTAAGGCAGTGTAAATGCGCCTGTAACTCCAGTACCCAGGGGACCTGATGTCCTCTTTTCAACCCCTGGGGACACCTGGACTCATGTTCACATAAAAGCAAAGTAAACCGGGGGAGTTAAAACTTGCAAAGCCTGGAAACAACTTAGGTCTGGCAAGGAATGTTACCAGCTACTGTGTATCTAAATCATAGTCCATAGAGAGATAATTTTTGACACCCAGATGGTAACTGAAACTGGAAGCAAAAGAATTAGGTTTCTACCCTCCCCTCCTTACTTTGCATAATTGTGGCATTCTCTTTGCCAAGAAGAATAAGCAACAATTCAAAAAAAAATCTAAAAGCCCAATTGAGATGTAGATATTGATACTCTGTCTCCAGGTCCAGTATTAAGAAATTTTGCCCAGCAGCCTAAGGAAACTTCTATGCCCCCAATGGTTCATGTTTCTACAGCCTATAGCCAGAAGACCTTCCTGACAGAAAAAAAAATATCATCATATAGAAGTTCTGAAGTTTCTCTGTTTCTTATAGTGTAGTGCTTATATTGTTGGTTCATTTGTGCACTTGTTATTACAGTTTGTGTACTACATTTGTATGTTACCCAATTAAAGTTCAAGGTATCTGTCACAATGCCTACTCTTTCATTTCTGATATTAAAATTAGCATTTCTTCTTTCTCTCTCATCATACTCTCTCTTTCTATTTCACCACAATTGGTGTTATTTTGGTTTCCTGAATATGTGGGTTTGGTGCAGTGCATTAATTTCTGGAGAATACTCAGACACCCTGATTTAAAATTTGTTTTTCATTTCTCTTTTTCTTCTCCTATTCTAATTATGTAACTCATTTTGTAGTTGTCTATTGTTTTTGCTTTTATATTCTATTCTATGTGTCCTCACCTCTCTCCCCTATATTTCTACTTGTGATTTTGCTTTCTACTTTTCAGTTACGGCATTTTCTCAAGCTAAAGACATTTTTCTCTACTATATCCCTGTCTACAGACAAAGCTATAAAGATAAAATTATTTTGTTTATAGTACTGAGTTTTGAATCTGATGTTTGTGTTTCTTTCTTGTGATTCCTATTTCTGTTTCATCTTTCTCAGCAATTATTTTATACTGCTTACTATATCTTCTAGCTACATTAGGAAAGTTTTTTTTTAATTTTTGGTTTTTGTTTTTAATTCCTGAAGTGATAATCCCAACACTATTGTCCTATTAATTTTTCTGACGTTTGTTCTATTTCTGTTTTTTTTTTTAATTTTTTTCTCCTTTTATTTTTCCTGAAGGTTGTTGTTATTGTTAAAAGGCAAACATGGTATAGTGGGTCAAAGAAATCCCTCTACATAAGCCTTTCAGTAATATTGTGTAAAGATGGTGGAATGCCTCTTTGAAACTATGACTAGGTCTCAGTTTTTCACTTTGCCTGTGATTTTAGTTTATGAACTCTGCATTCCTTTACCCACCTAGTAGGACAGATAGCAATATTGTGCTACAGTTGCATATATTTCTTCACTCAGTATTCTTTATTTAGGTATCTGTCACAATGCCTACTCTTTCATTTCTGATATTAAAATTAGCATTTCTTCTTTCTCTCTCATCATACTCTCTCTTTCTATTTCACCACAATTGGTGTTATTTTGGTTTCCTGAATATGTGGGTTTGGTGCAGTGCATTAATTTCTGGAGAATACTCAGACACCCTGATTTAAAATTGGTTTTTCATTTCTCTTTTTCTTCTCCTATTCTAATTATGTAACTCATTTTGTAGTTGTCTATTGTTTTTGCTTTTATATTCTATTCTATGTGTATAGTATATTAGACACTGAAAAAAAAACAGTTTATCTTGTGGGTACATGTTATTAAGGAGAACAGGTTGTATTTCAAACATGGGCTTTAATTCTCCTGTTGCCAGAAAATAAAGGAATTTTCATTTGATAATTATTACAAGAACCTGGATGCTTTTCTCAAAGCAAAACTCACAAAAAGATGGAGAGTGGGGAAAGATGGCAAAGTTGGATAAAGACAGCATTAGCACTGTCAGATGAAGCACTGTGGGCAATAGGAGGCTGTAATCAACTAAAGACTGAAGATGAGACAAATCTTGTTTCTTCTCCATGCTTATTCAAAGACTTAAAATAGCTTGCAGTACTTACATATCCTGATTGAGAAAAAAAAATTCTTAAGAAAATAATTAAATTATGAGACTTTCAGGTATTCAATTAAATTATGTTAAAATATTCATGTATGTTATATATTCACATATGTATGTGCTAGTATATATATGTATATACACATACACACATATATGATGTTTTTGTAATATACATATGTAATTGGATTATCAGTGTGAAGAATTGGAGACCTCAAAGCTCCAGATGGCTATTACTTAGAAAGTTGCTTAAGACATTATTCACCCTTAGACAAGAGATATCAAGTAAACAATAAAATGAGAAAAAAAAATTGATTACACAGCTTCAAATGCTGCATTTATGAAATTAAAGATGCAAGGGGAAAAGTCACTGCAAGAGGATACTGTAAATTAATTTCATATTTCATCAATTAAAGAGAAGCTCTCCCGTGGATCATTGAAAACCTGAATTACTAAAAATGGCTGCTCTATTTTATTTATTTGTTTGTTTGCTTATTATAATTTATTCACTTTGTAGCACTACTGTAGTCTCTTCCCTTGTCTCCTCCTAATCCCACCCACCCTCACTCTTCTCCCCTATATGCTTTCTCTAGTCCCCAGATAGGGTAGGTCCTCCTCCCCTTCTATCTGACCCTAGCCTATCAGGTCTCATCACAGCTGGGTGTATCATCTTCCTTTGTGGCCTGGCCTGGCCATGGTCCTTTGTTGGAGTATCAGTCTCTGCAGGATCCCCTAAGCCCAGGATTTTTGGCTCTGTTGGTATCTTTGTGGAGTTTCTGTCCCCTCCAGGTCTTTCTATCTCCCTCTTCTTCCATAAGGTTTCCTGCACTGTGCCCAGAGTATGGCTATGATTCTCATTATCTCCTTTGATACTCTCATGGGTGGAGTCTTTCAGAGGGCCAGTGCAGAAGGCTCTTGTCCCGTTCCTTTTCTTCTCCTACTTGTTCATTACATATGGTATTATTTTGGGATGATTTTAATCAAGAACAGTTTTTAAGTTGCAAATTCTTATTTGGAATGTTCATTTAATAAATTATCAAACTAAAAATTCTATGAACATGTATGTCTACTTTTTTTTACATCAGCTACTATTTTTCAAAGTTGCTTTGTAATTTATTTCACTTATGTCATAACATATGTAATCAGTTTTCTATTGAGTTTTAACTCTGTATTAGAAAATTATTAATATGTTTTTGTCTTGGTTAGCTGTTGTTAGGTAATGAGACTGTAATACCACCAAAAGTGTGTTTCCTCTTTGATTGAACTTAGTAGTTAATACATTGTAGCTGTATTCCATATTAAAAATGAAATATTTCATTCATATCATGATCCATATTGAAGAAGAAATACAATTTTACTCATTTTGTCACTTGTGTGGTAGAAGAATATGTTGAGATTTATAATAAATATATGCTCCTTTTCCTTTAGCCATATCACATGGTCTAACACCTTATTAAAAGGTTAGAATGCATAGGATTACTATCTGCCTACATCATGATGCACTCATTGGGGCCTGAAGCTTAGAAATCATCTGTTTGTGTTCTGAGTTGGATAAGAAATTTTAGACCTAAGTAAGGAGGTTTATATTCTTGTGTCACTATTTCTTTGGGGAAGATTTTAAATAATTTTTTCTCTGGTTGAGACCATACTTTCTTGAATATGAAGTATATATATGGAATATACAATGTGTATGTTATAAATGAACAAAAAAAATGGAGCAGTCTTACTTCACTGGAGTCCCTCTGTGTCTACTGAAAAAACAAAACATGTGCTCAAGTAATTGCATTTCAACTTCTTTTTAATATTTTTGTTTGTTATAATTTATTCACTTTGTATCCCGGCTGTAGCCCCACCCTAAATCCCTCCCAATCCCACACTCCCTCACTCTTCCCCTGATAGAGGAGGACCTCCTCCCCTTTCATCTGACCCTAGCCTACCAGGTCTCATCAGGACTGGTTGCATTGTCTTCCTCTGTGGCCTTGTCAGGATGCTGCCCCCTCAGGGGGAGGTGATCAAAGAGCCAATCTTTAAGTTCATGTCAGAGACAGTCCCTTTTCCCCTTATTAGGGTACCCATTTGCAGACTGACCTGCCATGGGCTACCTCTGTGCAGGGGTGCTAGGTTATATCCATGCATGGTTCTTGGTTGGTATATCAGTCTCGGAAAAGATCCCTAGGCCCAGAATTTTTAGTTCTGTTGTTCTCTTTGTGGAGATCTTAACAAACTCTTGAAATCAGTACTTTTACCAATGATTTTTGCCTGTATCCACTGACTGACCACTCCAATGAAGTAATCTGTATTTGATGTTTGCTCATTTTCTGTGCCTTCTATTAGGGTAAATTAACCGTCAACTTGAGTTTAACTAGAGGAATACATTCAGGAGAGGAGGACCCCCCCATCAGTGGACTGGGAGAGGAGCATGGCAGGAGATGAGACAGGGAGGGTGGAAACTGGGAGGGACTGAGGAAGGGTCCCATAGCTGGGATACAAAGTGAATAAACTGTAATTTAAATAAATAATTTATAAAAACTGAAAAAGAAATGTCCTGGGGAGATCCAAGATGGCTGCCATGAGAGGACACTATGTTTGAGGAGTAGGACAGCAGAAACAACGCAGCGACCAGGAGACTGAACTCTGGGACCTAAAACGCCATCATTTGTGATTGCCAGGTGAGTGGAACTCCTACGGTGAGAAAATCAAGTGGGAAAACCCTAGGGACACCCAGTTATTCCCCAGAAAAATCTCTGGGTGACCTGCGGCGCACAGCTCTGATCTGAACAAGTAGCCCCACTGGGCTTCAGCAGCCTCCATAATAGACTAGATCACACAGTCTCCTGGGAAGTCTGAGGAGGAAATAGGTACCATTTTCACTGACCTGCACACGGCGGGCACACACTGCACGCGTCCCCAGCAAAAACCTCAGTCCCTGTGTGAGTCTACGGGCAAGTCTGGGAAGGACCCAGATTCTGATTCAACCCACTGGTGTACTACAGGCACACACTGATCGCCAGAACAAACCCAGACTGAGAGGGTCCGGGGAACCTTTTGACCAGACTGCACACTGCTGGCACACACTGCACGTGTCCACCAGTAAAAACCTCAGTCCTTGTGTGTCCCAGAGGCCAGACAGAGAAGGCCTCGGGCACCATTTCAGACAGGCCTGTATACAGCAGGTGCACACCACTAGGTAACGCCTGCAACCAACACAAACCCACTGTGTGTGCCCCAAATATCATCTCAGACCGTGCTGCACAGCCCCTGGCCCAGAAGGGGGTGCCAAATCTCCAGTCCAGGGCAGAGCCCTTAGCAGCAAGCCCAGGGTGGAGCACACAGCCCCAGCTGACATCTCAAACCTGGACACTCAGACTCTAGCACAGAGTGAGGAGTAAAGCTTCTAGAGCAGATGGGTGACCAGCCTGCAGTGCTCACAGCTTCTAGCACAGAGCACGAAGCTGGGCACACAGAACCCACAACAGAGTTCAACTGAGACAACAACACACACTAACAAACCATTTGAAATCCCTGATCTTCTTGAAGAATACTCCTGACACAAGAGCTTGACAGTTTCAGACTGAAGTACAGCCTTAAAGCACAAAGAGCTCCCTGATTATATATAAACAAAAGCCAAGAAATTGGC
>JAQQSO010002197.1:0-14589 GCA_028658305.1 Pachyuromys duprasi | reverse complement strand
CTGATCCTCTGGTTAGTACAGTCTTTCTGCCCCTTCTTCAGCAATGTTTCCTCAACCATATGCAGAGAAGTGTTTTGTAGCTGTAGTGTTTTTGGACCAGGCTCTGCATTTTGAGTATTTGTGGTTTTCTATAATGGTACCTATCTATTGCAAAGAGAATTTTCTATGATGATGGATGATAACTACATTTATCTGTGATTATAAGGACACATGTCTATAGATTGTTGTTAGGGATTATGCTTGTTTACTGAAGCAGTGGATTTAGGTTCTCCTTCAATATCTATGATTTCATTAGCACTTATTAGTTCACTTGGTTTCCACTTCCAGGAATGGTTTCCCTCTTGTTGAGCTGGTCTTAAGTCCAATTATAAATCTGTTGGTTACCACCTACATATGAATGTCACTACCGCCCCATTAGACTTGTAATGCCATACTGGTGATTGATGTGGTTCATAGGCATCATAGCTGAGTAGGACTGTTAGTTGCCTTTCTTCTTTGGTGATTACATGGCACATTCATAAACCATTGATATTAGTCCTGAGGAAAGGGGCATCCTAGTCAGTTCTAGTTCAAGACCCTGTGGAAGTTGGGTGATATCTTTAGTAATAGGGTCTTACGTGCACCTCTGACATGCAGCAAGAGCAAGAGCAATAGGCTGTATGTTTTAGATTTCTCAGACAGCTCTGACACACAATTCAAAAGAGGGCTTTTCATGTCTGGTATTGGGGTTTTTTGTTATTGGCCTTTGGTTGTTAGTTAACTAGTATTGTTAATACAGGTGAGTACATATTTTTAATACTATGTAAGTATATCTATATAGAGAATTGTATGCATGGTAGATGGAGTTTGTGGGTTAAATTGTTAATAGCATGATTTTTATGACTTTTCCAAACACCCTTTATGTTATTTTACCTTCTCTTTCCTTCTTCTGTATTTACCATCTTCCCCATTCACTAAAGAGCCACGCTTTTTGTCTCACTTGTATCCTGATTTTTCTCTCTCTATCAGTCTCTAACCCTCCTGATCCTGACAATGGCACCATTTTACTTTCCTGGTGCTTGCAGTTACTGGGCTACGTACTCACACTGAATATTTGGAATTAGGAGACTCCCTGATAAGAGAGGATATATGTCATTTGTATTTCTGAGACTGATGGTCTTCATGCAGTATATTTTCTAGTTCTATCAATATAGCTTAAAATTCATGATTTTATTTTCCTTACCACTGAGCAGTATTTCATAGTGTAGATGGACTACATTTTCACAATCTGTTCATTGGCTGAAAGACATTTAGGTTGTTTGAAATTCTCTATTACAGTGAGTACGACAGCTCTGAATATGTCTGAACAAGTATCTTTTCAGGTTTTATGTTTAGATCTGTTATCCATTTGGAGCTTCTTCTGTACAAGGTGATAGATATGGTTGTAATTTCATTCTGCATGTATACATCCAGTTTTCCCAGCACCATATGTTGAAGAAACTTTCTTTTCTCCAGCTTATATTTTTGTCATATACTTATTAGCTGATGTTATATGTATTCATGTCTATGTCTTCAGCTTCATTCCACTTATCTGTATTTGTGCCAGTACCATATTGTTTTTATTATTATGGGTCTACGATATATCTTAAAATCGGGAAATGTAATCTCTCTAGTATTATTTGTTTTGCCTATTATTTGTCTTTTGCGGTTCCATATAAATTCTAAGGCAGTCCCCCCCCATTTCTGTGAAGAATGAGATGGGATATTATTGGGATTATATTGAAGCTCTAAATAGCTTTTCATAAAATGGTCATTTTCACAATTTTAGTTTTACTATGCAATGATTATCAGATGTCTTTCCATTTTCAAGTTCAATCTATCCCTTTCTTCAGAGATTTAAAGGTTTGTTTTTGTTTTGTTTGGGACAGGGTTTCTCTGTGTAGCCTTGACTGTCCTGGACTTTCTTTGCAAACCAGGCTGTCCTCTAAATCACAGAGATCTGCCTGCCTTGGCCTCCCTGAGTACAGGAATTATAGACATGCACCATTGTGCCCAGCTGAGATTCAAATTTTTAGTGTAGAGGTTCTTTACTTCCTTGTTTAAGTTGATTGCTAGACAGTTGATATTCTTTGAGGCTATTATGAGTGGGAGCATGCTCCTGATCTCTTTCTCTATATGTTTCTTGTAGGTGTGTAGAAAACAATGATTTGTGCAAATTGGTTCTGCATACTGCCAAATGGCTGAATTTGTATATCATTTCTAGAAAATTTTTAGGAATCTCTAATATATAATATAAGATCATCCACAAATAAATATAGTTTGACTTATTCTATTTCTATTTGTAACACTTTAATTTCAAACTCTTGATTTATTGCTTCAGCTAGTATTTCAAGTACAGTAATTGAAAAGGAATAGGGATAGTGGACATTCTGGTTTCATTCCTGACTTTAGTAAGATTGTTTCAAATTATTCTCAATTTAGAATGATAATAGCTGTGGATTTCTCAACATGTTTCCTCTAGCCCTACTATTTCTAGGACTTTTATCAGGAAGGCACATTTGATTTTTTCAAAGGCCTTTTCTTCATCTCTTTAAATGACCATGTGCTTTTTGTGTCTAAATTCATTTGTGTAATTTATTACATTTATTGGCTTGTGTATGTTGAACAATCCCTGCATTTCAGAGATAAAGTCAACTTTTAGGGTGGGTAATCTTTTTATGTACATCTATATTTTGTTTGCCAGTATTTTGTTGGGTATTTTTTGAGTGTATGTTCATCAGATCTAATGCCCAGTAGTTTTTTTTTCCTTTCTTTCTTTCCTTTCTTCCTTCCTTCCTTCCTTTCTTCCTTCCTAACTTTCTTTCTTCTTTCCTTTCTTTCTTTCTTTTTTCTTCCTTCCTTCCTTCTTTTCTTCCTTCCTAACTTCCTTCCTTCTTTCCTTCCTTCCTTTCTCTTTTTTTCTTTCTGTTGCTGTATTGTTCTTGTTACTGCTGTATTGTTCTTGTTACTGCTGTATTGTTCTTGTTACTGCTGCTGCTGCTATTATGTATTACCTGGATCTGGCATTTGAGTGGTACTGGTGTCATAGAGTTTTCAGTGTTCCTTTTGTCTGTTTCTTTCTTTCTGTTTTGTTTATCTTATTTTGTTTTGTTTCTATCATTTAAGAAGGATTAACTGTAGAGCTCCTTCAGTGACTGGTAGAAATCTGCTGTGAATCCATCTGATCCTGGACTTTTTTTTTTTTTAGCTGGAAGGCCTTTTATTACTGTTTCAATCTCGTCAGTTGTTATGGGTCTCTTTAGGTTGCTGATATCTTCTTTGTTTAAATTTAGTGGTTTGCTGAATTTAAAAACATTCCTCTTTTGGATCACTATCTGGAAGCTGGGATACTTTGTCAGGCCTCAATGAAAGAGGATGCTCTTAATCCTGATGCAACTTGATGTGCCTTGGATGGGGTTCCTATTATCTGAGGAGAATCAGGAGGGAGAGAGGTAGAAGATGTCTAGAGGGTGGAACAGGAAGGAGAGAAGGGAGGGGCTGCAATAGAGATGTAAAGTGAAGAAATGAGTACAGGTTTTTATAAAGTAATAACATAATATTCTGAATTTCTCTTGTGTGCATTGTTATTTTTCCCTGTGTTCATTTCTGACTGTTTATTTGGGTCTTCTCTTTCTTTCAATTAGTTGAGCCAAGGTTTGTGTTTTCTTTCTTTTTTTTTCATTCTAGGAAATGTTTTATTTCTTTCTTGACAATTCATCATTTAGTGTTTAATCTCCATGCATTAGGTATTTATTAGATCTTTTTTTTAGTGTCAAATTCATGTTTTATTGCATTGTGGTTAGATAAAGTACAAAGAGTGATTTCAGTCTTTTTTATTGTAAAATTCATTTTGTGTTCAAGATATGGTCTGTTATAGAAAAGCTTCTCTGTGCTGCCAAGTAGGATGTGTATTCTTTGGTATTAGGATGAAAGATTCCTTTGGTGTATGATGTCAATTAATGCTGATAGTTTTTTTTGTCTCAACACCTTGTCTATTGGAGAATGGTGTATTAAAATCAGCTAATTTTAAAATTTTATTCTTCTCTCATATAGTAAATTCTGATCATACTTTTCCTTCTCTCAAAAGTGAAAATAATAAGTAAATATTAGAATTTGTAAATGATAAAATCAGCGAGTAATGGACTAATAGAAACTTGTGTCTTTAAATCCAGTAGTAGAGTTTTGTTTTTAATGTATAAAATTGGGCTCCCAAGAGTTTGGTGCATATATGTTTAAAATAGTCTGCTTTCTCAACTAGAATGACTTCTTCCTTTTTATGTCTTCTAATTGGTTTTAGTTTGAAGTTGATTTTGTCACACATTCAGATGGCAAAACCGCTTGCTTCCTGGTTCTGTTTGATTGGAGTACTTTCATTCTTTCACTCTAAAGCAGTGTTTATCTTTAAAACTAAGATATGTTTCTTATAGACAACAAATATATGGATTTAGTTTCTTAATCTGTCTATCATTTGATTAGAGAACTGAGGGCGTTGACAGTTAAAATTGTATGTGTGTTCATTGTCATCATGTCGTGACATTTTTTGGAGTTGTTTGTTTTCCCAGTGGCATTTTGTCGTTGAATAATTGTGGCTTTGTATTTCTTTTCACAGTATCTCTGCTATGTTCTTTTGCCTCTTCAGTACCAAATAATGCTTCTGCATTTTCTTTAGGTTTAGTTTGTTGGATGTAAAAAAAAATAATTATCATAAAATGTTTTAGTTTCTCTTTCAATCATGTCAGCTATTTTGCTGGGAATATTATTCTAGGTTGGCCATCATAGTCCTTCAGGTCTTGGAATGCATTCTTCTACACTCTCCTGGCTTCAAAAGTTTTATTAAGAAATCAGTTGTTATTCTGATAGGTCTTCCTTTATATGTGACTTGTGTTTTGGTATTTAGGGGTGGGTTTTTTGGGAGGGAGTTCTAGCTTTCAATATACTTTCTTTGTTATATATACTTAGTGTTTTAACTATAGCATGCTGTGGGAATTATCTTTTCTGCTATTGCCCATTTGGTGTTCCAGGTGCTTCTTGTATCTGTATGAGTATGTCTTTTTTAATTTGGGGAAATATTCTTCTGTGATCTTGTTGAAGATCATGTCTCTGTCATTTACTTTGAATTGTCTCTTTCATGTATGCTTGTAATTCAAAGTGTTGTGTTTTTTTTTCATTGTATCTCACTTTTTCCTGTGTGTCTGTTGTGTTTTAATTTTTTTAATTCCTTGCATATATATATGCATATATATATATATATATATATCCTCCACTTGATCTTCAAGTCCTAATATGCTATCTTCTGATTGAATCATCTTCTTTGAGTTTTCTGGTTGGGTTAGCAGGATTTTCACTTCCCTCTTCATTTCAGTTTGATTCCTCCTTAATCTTTCTATCTACTGATTAAATTCCACTGTCAAGTCTTAGATTATCTTGTTATTTCCACCTACCTTATGTTGATTTGGGCATCACTCAGGTGTTTATTCTCTTTAAACTTTTCCCTTGACTTAGTTATGGTGTCAAAACTGAGAACTATCACTGAAATGTCACAAGGTAAAAATTATATTTATACCCAGGCCAAACTTTCTGTCTCTCTTAGTAGCAGAATGTGTTATGGTCATTGAAAAGATACATGTTATGGGTTTATGATCATATAGTTATCAGAATAGACCATGAAGTATTTTATGGCATATAAATCAAAGGTTACAGAGAAATAACCAGTCAAAAAAAAAGTTGACTTTATCTTGGGACATTATCAAAGACTAACATTTTTGTTAAACCAAAAATAGAAAAAAAATGGAGTCAGCTGGCCATTATCAATTTAATCAAGATATTTCTTTTTAGTACTTCTTGAATTTTTTTGTTGATGTTCATGATTTTTTTTAATTCTGTGTCCTTGGAGTCCATTAAAGTAATTCTTATTGGCAAACATTTCTACAGGATTGGTAGATTTTTTTTTTGCAAGAAACTGGTTTGATCTTGATATTGTTGGTAGTTTTATCATGAGATCTGGGCATGTGCACTCCTTTTGTTAGTTCTGAGTTTGTTAGAGACAGACCAGATTGGGGCAGAGAGAAGATGTACAAGTGGGTTGGGACTAGAAGTTAGAAATAACTTGGGTTGAATGAAGTCAGACAGAGGAAACTGGGATAATATACATGATGTGCTTCCTGATTCAAACCTGGAGTGTGGGGTTAGATCTAGCACTGTGGAAAAGTTGGATATGGTGTTTGAGGATCCAGTATGTTGTAATAGTGCATTTAGGGAAGGGCCTTACTGAAACCTAGAGATGCTTTGGTCTGCAAGCAAGGGAGAGCTGACCAGACTGGTACACTGGTTGTGTTATTCAACCTAAATTCAATGGCGTGTAAAAAGGCAAAGATGGGGATGTCAGGGAGACTGTCTGTACGAGACATTGGATGAGAACACTTGAAGGGGTACAAAAGAGACCTGTGGATAGTAACAGGTAGGGAATTGCTGCCCGAATCCTAGAAGTTGGCTATACCAGAGGGCAGGGTGGTCAGGATAGTCCAGGGCACTTGTTATGGGACCTGGACCATATCTGGGTATGTTGTCGAGCAGGCATAAATGATGAAGTCAGTGGATTTCACCAGCCTAGATTCTGAAAGAGTACAGAAGAAGTCTGGTTACTGAGTAGGGTGCTTGGAAACAGTGCTGTAAATCTCTCTAAAACCAAGAATATTAAACTATATTATAGGATGGATTATTAGGATGAAATCAATAGCAAGGAAGTCTCCATTCTTTACTGTATTAATATCTTTGGTAATTTTGGCTCATTAGCTCACTTTTAGTGGCAATCTTTACTTACCACTAAATATGCTCAAAACTGTACACTGTGGTTCTGAGTAGACAGATATAAGCCTCTGGATTTCAAAACCTGAAAATTGAGTAGTAGAGAAGGGACTTTCACAACCATTCCCTATGCCATAAATTCTTTCCTATAAATGAATACATATAAAAACGAATGTCAAAGCACAAAGAACCCCGAGCAAGGCTGTGGTTGAACTACAAAAAAATTTCCACAGAGAAGAGGGCATGTAAGTTGGGCTGGGAAGAAAGTCTTATGCCATGCACTGGAGAAAGAGAGATAATAAATAAAAATCACTTGGACATGAGTATATTTGCTGATCATGAAAACTCCTTTTTTTGTTGTTCCAGTTGTCATTTGGGAGAAGTATTATATTTTTATGACACCACCTTAATTTTAAATTACCGTATGAAGTACCAATGCAGATCCTGAGCATTTCTTCATCGATTCAGTCTGTCGTCCCTGACCAAGTTAAGAGTTAAACCATTTCCTGCCTCCGCTGATTCAGACATACTTCATTTTTTTCTGTTAAGAAAAAGACAGCCATCCTATTAATGAAGCAATACTTAGGAGCGTTATCGTGTTACTGTAAGGAAATTATGGCAAAGATCAACCAAAAGAAAAGGGGGCTGTGGCGGTGGCGGTGTGAGTAAAAGTGGGTCCCAAAGGCTCACGGGAAGGACACTAGTAGGGGGTGTGGCCTGATTAGGGTAGGTGTGGTTTTGTTAGAAATGTGTCTCTGTCTCTTTCTGCTCCCTACATATGAAGGTTCTCAGCTCCTTAGCACCGTGTCTGCCTGCATGCCACCGCGCTTCCTGCCATGATGATAATACACTAAACTTTTGAACTATAAGCCAGCCCCAATGAAATGATTTCCATTGTAAGAGTTGCAGTGGTCATGGTGTCTCTTCACAGCAATGGAAACCTTAAGACGCTTGCCAAACACAATCTTAATTAAGCAACCCTAGCTAAAAATCATCAGAAATTTGAATAATATAGATCATGTGCTTGCTGGCATATTATGCTACGGAAACCAGAGCATTGATTCTGTGATGTTCTCGCCAAAATACTTAACCTCAAACTGTGATGCAGAAATACGCTGAAACCCAAATTAAGGAACATTCTGTAACATAAGAGGCCAGCTATCCTCAAACTTGTCAGTGATATGAATCAAAGACTTTAAACTTTCCCTGACTGGACAGGAAGTATATAAAGACAAGTAAATGCAGACTAGAGCTGTACACATGCCTGAAATTCCTGCATATGAGATGCAGGGACAGAAAGATCACTGCAACTTCGAGGTCAGCCTGATATAGATTGTGAGTTCCAGGTGAGCCAAGAATATAATGAGGTGTTGTCTCAACAAAGAAAAACAAAACAAGACAAGTAAACGCACTTTAAAATCCTAGAATAGATGCTGGGTGTTACAAAGGATGTGAGGGATACAGTTAAACTGAGAACAAGGTTTGTAGATGAGTTAAGTATATGTTAGTGTTAACTTCATAGGCTAGACTAATTGCATGGTGATTATGTCAGATTAAAACATGAAAAGCTCTGTCAAGGGTGTTGAGGAATTTCATACACAATACGCAATGTCTGTTGTTAAAAAGAAAAGGAGACATGTCCCAGATTCTCTTATATTCTTTATTTTCTAGTTCTACCTATAAAAACAGATAAGGACAATAAAAAACTGGAACAAATACATGATACATATTTCAATCATATTATAGTATAAAATAAATGTCCATTGTTTTTAGGACAAAGATACTTCCTTCTTAGGAAAATATGAACTAAATTAACTTTTTTCTCCCTTGAAATTAAGAGTTGTCAGACTGAAAAGACATGATGTAGCCTGCCCCTACAATTTTCTCCAGAGATATCTTGAAGAGTCAATGTAAAAATAAAACATTCCAAAGCCATTTATTTAGACCCTATCATTCCATCTTAGTAATATTCCTACAGATGATTTAATAGGCCTAGTCTTGTAGTGAAAACAAAGTATCTGATTTCTTATTAGAGTAAAGAAGTGTCCAAATATCTATTTGTCTTTCACATAGTGAAATAAATTTCTTAGTCTTGACAATCCTTAAGAAGATATGGATAACCCCTTTAATTCTTTCCCACAGCTGACTCAAATGGTGAGAATTAGTTCAAGTCTCTTGAATTGATTTCTCTACCTTGACTTCTTTGTAGGAGGAATTTATCATCCAAGTAATGCTTATTTCACCTACTATGTTCTTATGACACTACTAAAGACAGGCAAATATTTTAAATATTATGATTGTGTTATGCCCAGTTAATGCCTGAGAAAATAGTATTGCTTTACCATGAAGATGGATAGAAGTCCCAACCTAGAGACCCTGATGTATCTAAGCAGAACTACATCCCGTCTCCAGTGTCTATTGCCCAGGGTCATTTGCATTGAATATCTGGGATTAGGGAGAACACCTTCTTCTAGGCTTGAGTCAGGATCAGGTATCCTACATAGAAGCTAAATAACTAAAAGACGTCTCACCTAGATAACATGGCATGACACGTCACCTACAGGGCTCTGTTGGGGCTATAGGAGAAATCTGGTCCAATAAAAAGTACAGTGTATGCATAAATAAGGCTGAACCAGTTAATCAATGCAAAACCTTTAAGTAAAACCAGGGCAGTAAGTCCAGATTCAGGTGAGATCTGAGAAGAAGGAGAAAATGGAGAGAAAGAATCCCAAAGCAAATTCCACCACGAACATAGACAGTAATCTTCACCCTCCTTTCATGTGATAGTTACAATTATTTTTGTTTTTAAGATTTCCTTCTTTTGTTTTATACTTATGGGTATATTGCCTGAGTGTATGTGTACCACATGTATGCCTGGTACCCACAAGAAGAGGATAATCAGTCTGGAGTTACACAAGGTGGTGAGCCACATTGTATGGGGTACTAAGAACGTAACACAGGTCCTCTGCAACAGTTAAGAGCTGCAAGTGCTCTTAACTGTTGATACATCTCTCTGGTCCCATGCTGTTTTTAATTTCACAGAGAGTAATTGTGACACTTTTTTTTATAATACATCTTTTAAGAGGGAAGCCTGAGGTGAGAGCTGATTATGACCTCAATAACCTTCGGCTCTCCTAATTTCTAACTAGCCATCTACCATAGGGACTGAAAAGTTATTTTAAAGCATGACTAGATAGACAGCACACAGGATATGATTGCAACCCTCAGTCAAGCATCCGCTTCTTCATCCCTTATCTCTGAGTGTTTCAATCATAACTGACCTATAACTCTGTAGCAAGGCCGGTGATACAGCAGGGTGTAGTGCTTTGTTCAAGGTGGCCTGGCTCAGGAAGTGTAAGCATGACATTACCCAGTAGCGCAAGGGCTACAGGGCTTCTCAACTTGGCTAGAGGCGGGACTTGCTTTGCTTGAAAGACACAGTTGCAGATGAAAAAGATGTTACCACGTTCCCTCATTTGTGCTGTTGAATGAAAAAAAAAAAGCCCTGATTTATTTTCCTTTGCAGTCAGGGTTTGCTTTCAGGTCTCTGTCTACCCTTGGCCTTTTCTTAAGGATGCATGGAGCTAAATTACTATCACTATAGAATTAATATGCTATAGATCGAGCTATATCCCACCCCTTTCTGTATGGGTTTGGTCATTTAGAAAAGAAAGGTATCTGTAACTCTACTCCAGCCAAGGACCATGTATGGAGATAAGCTAGGCCCTGCATAGATATAGCCCTTGACAGCTCAGTCTCCAAGTGTCTTCCCTAGTAGGGGAAGTCTCTGGCATGAACTCAGTGGCTGAATCTTTGATTACTTCCCCCTGAGGGAAGTGCAGCCTTACCAGGCCACAAAGGAAGACAATGCAGCCAGTCCTAATGAGACTTGATAGGCTAGAGTCAGATGGAAGAGGAGGAGGACCTCCCCTATCAGTGGACTTAGGGAGGGGCATGGAAGGAGAGGAGGAAGGAAGGGGTTGGGAGGGGAATAGGCAGGAAACTATAGCTGGTATAGTAAGTAAATAAATTGTAATAAATAAAAAATAAATGAATTTAAAAATAAAGAAAGGGGTCTAGTATAGGTGATACGGATTTTTTCTCAACTCACATTTAGGTAACAAACACCCTCCAGAATTCAAAAAAGAAGATCTTGAATGGATACTTCAGTACACTGAAGGTCCCAAGCTGCTGTGCTGCCATGACAGGCTTCTTAAGATACTGTAGGCCTAAGTTTCTGTTTCCTGATAAAGTTCCCTCAGCTGCTTAGATCATGTTTCTGTTTCCCAGAATACGAAACTATAGTCCATAGAAATGAGATACAATAACTCAATAACCTCCCTGAAAATCAGAAACAGTAGTCTGGTAACTGCCTTGAAAAGTCCTCAAGCACTTGACCAATACCTGGACACTCTTTGCTAGCACTCTTTGTTACCTGGGTGCATGTTGTTACTTAGACCCTCCATGAAGTTCCCCCACCCAACCCCTAGATCAGCACCAACCATTCAGTTTATGATGTGCTTGCTTCTGCTAAATGCAAACCAATCATGTAATTGAAAGTCCTGTTCCTTGCTCAAACCCTAATAAAAATCCAGCTTTGCAGCTACTCAGGCTTCCTCCCTAATCCACTGTGTTGTATGGTGGGTAGTCTGAGTTTAAGCCCAGATTAAAGGTTCTCTGTTCTTGTATACATAGTTGGTCTCCTGGTGGTCTTTGGGATCTTTGCTATCTGGGCATAAGACACACAACATTAATGACTTTGGTGACTATTGGGAAAGTTTTTTTTTTTCTTTTTCCATCTGAAAGAAGAATGGAAAGCAACCCAGTCTTTCAGTTCGAAAGAAAGTAACTTTGTGTATTAATATGAAATCTTTTGCTCAATGTTTCTGAAGAAACATAGATGAATACATGGAAGTCGTTAGTGTCAAGACTAATTCTGCTAGCAAAGGAGTAACTCATATTTTAACCAACAGTCCAATTTTAGGCTCTATTAGTAAATTTTTCCCATCTCTAATGCTTCTTTTTCATCGGGATTTCACATAAACCACAGCCTCTAGAAGATTATGTCCTGATATACACATATAAAGCAGCAGTCTGTTCATCTGTACTTTCACTAAAATGAAGAAATGAAGACAAGCTGAGTAATTTTAAATAGCAATCTTTTCTAACTTGTCACATAAGATAGAAAAGAGACACTAATTCTTAAGATATGCATAAGGAAATTACCAGAGGATGTTTGCACTCGCTATTAGTTCAAAGACAGAGGACCTCACATATCAAATTCCTCCTCATTTATGCTTGGCTTTCTGTAGATTTTCTGCCTATTTTTATAGGAGACTTTGTTCTGCAAATATGGTAGGAAAAAAAGCCTAATTAGATACAAAGAAATCAGGAAGGGAAAGAAAGTTGCTGTCACCAGAATAAATGTGACCTAATGGAGAATTTGTATAATCACACATAGTGGAGTTCATGAATCTTTAAAAATGACAATTACACAGATACACTATAGAGTTCTATCAGCATTTCTCATGTGTGCTAGATGGTACAAAAGGCATTTTAGACATGTGAAATCATTTGTATCTATTTTTTGCATAACTGTGGCCAAAATACCTGAAAGAACAGCATAGAGGAAGAATTATTTATTTGGGCTCCCAGTTTTTGAGGTTTCATTAGCTTCATTTGATCTGGGCCTGTGGTGAGGTGGAACATCATGGCACAGAAGCAGGTAGAAGAAGCACGTAGGAAAAGGAAGCGGGAGATACCTCCAGGACCTATAGCCTATGACTCCTTCCAATGATGCCAAACTCTTAAAACTCCCAGAAATTAAAAAAAAAAAAAAAAAAACACCACAGGAACCAAGCATTCAGCACATGAGCCAGTAGGGGACACTTCAAATCCAAACAGGAACATGACTGCTTCAGGATAGTTTGCTTCTCAATGCTGTTTCCCATCTGAGTCTGTCCCTGAAAACAACCACAGTTAAAACTCTAAGCCATCATTTAATGACCTCATTTAGAGATGTTTAAACACAGGTAATTTGTTTTTGTCTTGACACAGCAGAGTTGAAAATCTGCTATTAGCAGAAGTCAGTTTTATGTCCTACCATAAAACTAAACAATCTTCACACTCATCTTCCCAAAATGTATCCTCATAAGGAAAATTTCTGCTTTTACAGAGTTTCTATGCATTCTTGATAGTTTACAACAGAGTGGGCTGTTCGTATTTGAGAACGTTATGTTGTCATCTGCTTCTCTGTGGGGAACTTGGAGTCCCCTCCTCAACATAAAGTCTGCATCTGTGACTGAAACCATGTGGCAACTATTCATAAAATCAGTCAACTAAATATGCAGGCATTTCTACATGCTAACTTAAGAAATATCTTTGACTGAGAAAACTGGAACTGAAGGATACAAGGAACATGATTGGAGTCTGCAGCTCTGAAAGGATTAAGTAATTCACAGGTAAATGTTCACTCTGTCCTTGGATTATTGACTGAACCAGTAAGCAAAATTAAAGCACTGGTTGAGCTCCTTCAATATCTATGTGGATTTATTAATGTCCATATCTATTTTAGTGAAAGAAAACTCCAGCTTCACTTTCTTGTCACTGGGAAATATGTCACAATTTTTAGATTCTCCACTTTTACCTAATCACTATAAACCCTATGGTGTACAGTGACTGTATTGTACATTTTAGTAATGGATCTAGAACAATCAAAAAAGAATTATGAAGACAGGAGCAGCCAGGTTTTATACTGGTGGAACTGTATTAATTATGACAGGGGAAGCTTTTTCACTAGAAGCCTTTAGGGTTTTTTGTTCTGTTTGTTTTTTTCTTCTATTATTATTATTTATTACAATTAATTAGACTTAGTATTCTGGTTGTGGCCCCCACCTCGTCCCCTCCCTTTTCTCCTCCCATGCTCCTCCCCAAGTCCACTGATAGGGGAGATCCTCCTCCCCTTCTATCTGACCCTAGCCTATCAGATCTCATCAGGACTGTCTGGATTGTCTTCTTCTGTGGCCTGGCAAGGCTAAACATCCTCAGGGAGAGGTGATCAGCCAGCCAGCCACTGAGTTTATTGCAGAGACAGCCCCTGCTTACCTTACTAGGGAATCCATTTGGAGACTCAGTCTATGGGCTACATTTGAGCTGGGGTTTTAAGTCCTCTCCAAGCATGGTCCTTGATTGGGATATTGGTCTCTGCAGGGCCCCCTGGGCCCATATCTTTTGGCTCTGTTACTCTCCTTGTGAAGCTTCCATCCCCTCCAGGTTTTTCTATCTCCTCCTTCTTTCATAAGTCTCCCTACACTTTGAACAAAGTTTGGCCATGAATCTCAGCATCTGTTTCCATACCCTGATCAGTCTTTTAGAGGCTGCAGTAGGTTCCTGTCCTGTTTCTGTCTTCTCCTGCCTCCGATGTCTATCTCATTTGTCCTTCTGTGTGGGGGTTGAGCTTCTTCCCTAGGGCTGAGAAAAAAATTAGGTAAACAATACCTTTCACAATAGCCACAAATAACATAAAGCACCTTGGTGTGACTCTAACCAAGCATATGAAAGACTTGTATGACAAAATCTTCAAGTCTCTGAAGAAAGAAATTGAAGAAGATATCAGGAGATTTATAAAGATCTCCCATGCTCATAGATAGGTAGGATTAACATAGTGAAACTGGCCATCCTACTAAAAGCAATCTTAAAGAAGCCTTAGTTTTAAGATCAAAACGACTCTGAGATTTCACCTTACACCCACCAGAATGGCTAAGATCA